>OY757553.1:17376983-17426983 GCA_963584105.1 Alviniconcha strummeri
TGCTGATGGCTTGCCTGGAACCACAATTATTGCCTCAGTCAGTCCTTGTCTTCACCGCTTATTAAAGGACTTTAAGCCACAGTAAACCACATAACTGAGCATAGCTCTTTTTCTGTCTACATGCACATCAGCTGCCTCTTGGAGGAAACAAGTTTACTCCCATTCACAGAAGAGAAACCAACTGAGCATCCTATTTCAAATCAACTTCATGACAGCCATCATAAATCCATACCAGAGGACTGACCAGCAACCCAAATCCACACTCCCCGGCTTTGAAGCATACTGTGATCTGTGGACAGTGTCTCTGTTCCCCAGTACAACCAGGTATCCCAAACAGCACCGGCAATATAACGGAGACCAGAATATTGCTTTGCAAATTGCTACTGCTGGTCTGTCACCATGAAAACCAAGGGATCACCCTGCAAATTGCTAGCGCAGGTCCATCTCCATGGAAACCAAGGGAACATCCAGCAAATTGCCAGCACAGGTCTGTCTCCATGGAAACCAAGGGAACATGCAAGCAGGCAGTGTGAACAGCAGACTCTCAAGACACCAGGTTACCACCACAACACATTTAAATCCATACAGACCAAGATGTGTAAACATGTACAGATTTTGCCTTCAGCACAAATCCTCCCAAGTCGACAGGTTTATTTAATTATTGAATTATTTCCCTGTCCTCCGCTTATTTTTAACAGGCCAAAATAAGACAGTCTGTGGAAAAGGTCAAGCAAAGCTACTAACAGCACTAAGTCACTTAATATGATCTGGCTCCAGCCAGTGCCTAAATAAAAGACCCATGAATACAAACTGTACAATCATTTCGCATTTATTTTCTTTAACTGCTTCATTTTTTTTTTAAAGGAAAAGGAAAAAAGCGATGCCCTCCCTAACAACTTTTGACTGTGAGGAGTTTCCGTTGCAGCTGTCACAGTACGCCACAATACAAAAAGGGGGGACATCAGAAAGAAGAGAAGCAGTGATGGTGGCGTGCAGTTCACACGACGGTTGTTCAGAGAATCACTAGCACCACCTTCAAGCAAATGAAAAGAAGCGACTCTGCCGACTGACCCCTGTAGAGCAGCGTTGCTGCTACATCGATAATTACTGCACCATCAATGGTAAATGAAACAGTTGTCAGTCAGAAGAAAAAAAAAAAATACAATTCTCAGTGCAAACACTATAATTTGATTTCCCTAATTGGGATGAGACAAACATTAAATAAACAGTCTTTGGGATGAAACGAACATTAAATAAACAGTCTTTGGGATGAAACGAACATTAAAAAAAGTCTTTGGGATGAAACGAACATTAAATAAAAATTTCTACTTTGCATTCCTATAGATGCTGCTGTCATCTTATACTGTCATCTCTATCAGGGGCGTTAGTACTGATTTACAGAGATTAGCAACAACCGATCATAGGAATTGGCTATGGTCTAAAATTCTTACACCTTCAGTAACGAAGTTCTGACCCCCCATCCCCCCACCTGTTCTTAAATCTTCTGTAATAAAGTTCTGAATCCCCCCCCCCCCCCCCCACCCCCCCCCCCCATCTGTAGCTGCTGAAATGTAAAAAGACAAGAATGTAAGATGAGCAGCTGCAAAAGAAAGAAGAACAAAAAGCTTTTAAGCAAAGTTTTGTGCACTAATCAACTATCAGCTAATCTGACACGCATGCAGCATCGTTACCAAAACATATCACTGAAAATTGAGCAAAATCAGCTGCAGTAAAAAATCAAAAAATCACTTTGCTGATCATACAGACACACTGGGCAGGACACAACACCCCCAACCTGCCGTGTTGACTGGAATCAACCTTCAGAGACAGGACACAACACCCCCAACCTGCCGTGTTGACTTGAATCAACCTTCAGAGACAGGACACAACACCCCCAACCTGCCGTGTTGACTTGAATCAACCTTCAGAGACAGGACACAACACTCCCAACCTGCCGTGTTGACTGGAATCAACCTTCAGAGACAGGACACAACACCCCCAACCTGCCGTGTTGACTGGAATCAACCTTCAGAGACAGGACACAACACCCCCAACCTGCCGTGTTGACTGGAATCAACCTTCAGAGACAGGACACAACACCCCCAACCTGCCGTGTTGACTTGAATCAACCTTCAGAGACAGGACACAACACTCCCAACCTGCCGTGTTGACTGGAATCAACCTTCAGAGGCAAGAGGCTTAACCTTCAGTCTCAAACTGTTTTGAAGCAGAACACCTCAGTGCAAAGTGGGGTAAAAAAAAAAAAAAGGGGTAACCGACACACCCAGTGTTTTGACGTTTCACCTGCAGGTGTGAAAGGGTTCATTTATGGTCATCATACATCCCAAAGTTTCATCGTTTTTCAACGACCCCATCAGCTTACCTTGGCCGTTTCCTTTCAAAGAAAACAAAGTCAGAAATCTGTTAATAACAATCAAAATACGGAAGAAAGAAAAAGAAAGAAAATTAAAAACCACCGATTATCACTGACATGATTTATTTCAAAGATTCTGAACTTCATATTCACATCGATATAAAAACATTGCAGTACGTCGACCCTTTTACCTTAACGAGTGAGAGTGACTGAGTGAGTGAGAGCGTGTGTGTGTGTGTGTATTTGAGAGAAAGAGAGAGTGAGGATGTATACGTGTGAGAGTAAGAGGGAGAGAGAGTGTGAGAGGGAGAGAGTGTGTGAGAGGGAGAGAAAGAGTGCATGAGAGGGAGAGAAGAGTGTGTGAGTGGGAGAGAAAGAGTGTGTGTGAGAGGGAGAGAAAGAGTGTGTGTGAGAGGGGGAGAGTGTGTGAGTGAAAAGGGGTGGGTGGGGTGGGGGGAATGAAATGGAGAGGCAGGAGTGGGTAGAGTGTTTGAGTGAAATGGAGAGAATGTGAGGGGGAGGGGGGGGGCAGGGCAAGGGGGTGCAGGGCAGGGGGTGGGGGTGGGGGTGGGGAGGGGTGCATACGAGTGAATGAAAGAAAGTGATGGAGAGAGAGAAAGCGTGTGAGAAAAACAGAAAAACAGAAAAACAGAAAAGCAGAGACAGGGAGAAAGAGACAGACAGACTGACATAGACACAGAGACATACAGAGACAGACTGACAGACAAAGAGAGAGAGAAGTCTACTTAAGCAGCATACCCATGATTAATCAGCATGCAGACTCCCAGCCTCCATCCCCTCGCAACCCCAGGCCGATTCCACACACACAGGGGGGTCAGGGGGAGGGGGGGGGGGGGGGGGGGGGGACACTGACCTCTTGCAGCCATAGCGCCCTCAAAGAATCCCTTGGAGACGGTGAGGAGGGGCCAGTTGCTCTCCTGCAGACAGATGGGGGGCGGTGGCTGCAGGAGGCGGGCGCCGGGGTACAGGTCCGGCTTCTTCTCCTCCTCCCCAAGGCTCTCCTCCAGTTCCGCCGCCTCCTCCGTCATGCCGTGGGTGGCCGCCGTCAGGTAGGCCAGCGACTCTGCAGCAAGAGGTGGCAGAAAACGGCATTTAGAACAGGGGGTGGTGGCAGGAAATGGCATTTAGAACAGGGGGTGGTGGGAGGAAATGGCATTTAGAACAGGGGGTGGTGGGAGGAAATGGCATTTAGAACAGGGGGTGGTGGGAGGAAATGGCATTTAGAACAGGGGGTGGTGGCAGAAAATGGCATTCGGAACAGAGGGTGGTGGCAGAAAATGGCATTTAGAACAGGGGGTGGTGGGAGGAAATGGCATTTAGAACAGGGGGTGGTGGGAGGAAATGGCATTTAGAACAGGGTGGTTCATGAAACAGCACCAGAATAATCCAAATGATAACTCACAGCTACTGGTAACGGAAAAAGAAATATCAAAGTCAGATGAAAAGGGATGAAAGAGAAGATGCTATGGGTGTGTAGCCAAGCCACTCACTGTGTCCGCAGTTCTTCAGGATCTACATCAAAGTCAGATGAAAAGGGATGAGTAAGTAAGTAAGTTGGTGTCTTACGCCCAGTCAACCAGTGCGATTATATCAGGACGAGAAAAGGGATGAAAGAGAAGATGCTATGGGTGTGTAGCCAAGTGACTGTGTCCGCAGTTCTTCAGGATCCATATCAAAGTCAGATGAAAAGGGATGAAAAAGGTGTGTAGCCAAGTGACTGTGTCCGCAGTTCTTCAGGATCCATATCAAAGTCAGATGAAAAGGGATGAAAAAGGTGTGTAGCCAAGTGACTGTGTCCGCAGTTCTTCAGGATCCATATCAAAGTCAGATGAAAAGGGATGAAAAAGGTGTGTAGCCAAGTGACTGTGTCCGCAGTTCTTCAGGATCCATATCAAAGTCAGATGAAAAAGGATGAAAAAGGTGTGTAGCCAAGTGACTGTGTCCGCAGTTCTTCAGGATCCATATCAAAGTCAGATGAAAAAGGATGAAAAAGCACATGCTATAGGTGTGTAGCCAAGCCACTCACTCTGTCCGCAGTTCTTCAGGATCTTCACACGCTCCGGCACATCCCCCAGCAGAAGGGCATTCTGATAATGGCCGCTGGTGTCTTTCCGAATCTCCGCTGAAACACAGAGTGCAACAAATAAATACAGCAGTTTCCTCGTGTTCAAAAATTTATTTGTTGCCGATCATCAAGTGCAGACGTGCAGGTTCAAAATAAATGCTGGTGTCTTTTCCAATCTCCGCTAAAACCCAGAGTGCAACAATTAAATACACCATTTTTCAAATGTTCAAACTCCATTTGCTGCTCCTCTTCAAGGAGTAACATGCAGGCTCAAAATAAACGTACCTTTCTCCATAAAAAGTATAACTCAAGAGGTCTCACTAAACTTGGCTGCCTGCTTAACAAGGTCACTTGGATAGTTGGGCTGAAACACTGGAGGCATAAAAGCACTGACCAACACTGCAGTCAACAGCAGATTACCTGTAATGCTTCTCTGTCAGTGTAGCAAACTACGATGACCTAGATCCCATAACTCACCAGTGCAGTCAGCTATTTATTCCTTGATGTTCCCAGTGATGATCTAGAAGATGAATAAGTTTTGGTGTTATGCATTTCTAACCAGCCACTCCATGAGTAAATATAAATAACCATCTCAAATCCCCCCACCCCCAGAACAGTTTGTCCAAATCTGTGTTTTTCTGGTCAACCATACTCCTCCTATCTCACGATCTCGCCAAATCTACTTCCTGATGCTGCACCGCTCCGTGGTGTGGATGCCCACTCACCGATCTTCATCATCTTCTTCAGCTTCTCCAGGTTCCCGGTGATGAGGTAGAGGAAGGAGAGCTTGTCGAAGTTCTTGGTTTTCTGGTAGGCCATCTCCACGATCTGGTGATTGCCCTGCAGCAGGGCTGCCTCTCCCAGACGCTCCCAGCACACGGGGTCATCCAGCGCACGCGCCGCCTCCAGCGCGATCTGAACAACACGCAGACAAGGGTCACGTGTAAGGGGGTCCACAATGCTCTCATTTTCAACAGCCAGGCAGACGCTGGTTTCCTTGACTCAATACAGGCCTGCTCCCAGTTACTCCAGACGTCTGCCTGGCCTACTTATGAGTGTAAGTTTGCTGCCGTCTGCTCACCAGACCCTCGGTGTGTGATTGAAACCAGGCACTAGCCCTAAGTGCGTGACTGAAACCAGGCACTGGCCCTCAGTGCGTGACTGAAACCAGGCACTGGCCCTCAGTGCGTGACTGAAACCTGGCACTGGCCCTCGGTGTGTGATTGAAACCTGGCACTGGCCCTCGGTGTGTGATTGAAACCAGGCACTGGCCCTCAGTGCATGACTGAAACCAGGCACTGGCCCTCAGTGCGTGACTGAAACCTGGCACTGGCCCTCGGTGTGTGACTGAAACCAGGCACTGGCCCTCAGTGCATGATTGAAACAGGGCACTAGCCCTCGGTGCATGACTGAAAGAGGGCACTGGCCCTTGGTGTATGACTGAAAGAGGGCACTGGCCCTCGCTTACCTGACAAACAGGGCACTGGCCCTCACCTCAGTGTGTGATTGAAACAGGGCACTGGCCCTCACTTGCATAACAAACAGGGCACTGGCCCTCTGTGCATGACAAACAGGGCACTGGCTTTCAACTCCCGGTGCATAATGACTGGACGCGCCTCGCCCTAACCTCACCTCAATGTTGCCACACTCCAGCGCCAGACCGAAGCGAGTTTTCTCATCCTTGACAAAGTGCAGCGCCACCTCAGGGTACCCCTTCTTCTGCAGGTAGGCAATGATGGACTGTCCCACCAGCTTGGCATTTCTCACCATGTGCAGTACCTGCCACACACACACAATGATTTTACCACAGCAACATCAACAATTGTCAATTCTGCAATTGCTCAGATGTTCATCACGCTGCCGGGTAAGACAAACAGGCAGACCTTGCTAATGATGTCATATGCAGATTCTGTACGCTTCTTCCAAACGTGCCGACCTTGCTAAAGACGTCACATGTAGAGATTCTGTACATTTCTGCCAAACATGCTGACCTTGCTAATGACATCACATGCAGAGATTCTGTACATTTCTGCCAAACATGCTGACCTTGATAATGACATCACATGCAGAGATTCTGTACATTTCTGCCAAATATGCTGACCTTGATAATGACATCACATGCAGAGAATGCCAGGCACACAACTGTAGCGCTCATGCCCAGTGTTGTTTTTGACAGTTTGAAATTTCAGTTTTCAGCAAACCAAACCACAAATCAAAACAAAAACAAAATCAAAATATTCTGTGTGTGTATTTTTGGTTCCATTCCTGGTGACAGGGCTCGCAAGGCTTCCTCAGCTGGAGTCCCCTTTAACATTCAAATCACTTCTCACATCCTTATATTTGTATGTCATGCTTCTTTTGCTCATGGTCCCCTTTAACATTCAAATCACTTCTCACATCCTTATATTTGTATGTCATGCTTCTTTTGCTCATGGTCCCCTTTAACATTCAAATCACTTCTCACATCCTTATATTTGTATGTCATGCTTCTTTTGCTCATGGTCCCCTTTAACATTCAAATCACTTCTCACATCCTTATATTTGTATGTCATGCTTCTTTTGCTCATGGTCCCCTTTAACATTCAAATCACTTCTCACATCCTTATATTTGTATGTCATGCTTCTTTCGCTCATGGTCCACTTTAACATTCAAACCCCCTTCTCACATCCAAGTACTTGTATGTCATGCTTCTTTGCCCGGGGTCCCCTTTAACATTCACCTCTCACCTCTTCATACTTGCGGTTGACCAGGGCCAGCTTGAAGCGGTATTCCGTGGGGTCAATGTTGAGGACGCGAGGTCGGCACTCCCGGTCCAGGCAGTGTATGCTGGTGCCCTTGATGCGTGTGATGTAGATGGGCAGGTCCAGGGTGCGGATGATGCCGTGATCACTGCGAGATAAAAAGAAACAGGTCAGTGAAAGGTCACATCCTTGATGCGTGTGATGTAGATGGGCAGGTCCAGGGTGTGGATGATGCCGTGATCACTGCGAGATAGAAAGAAACAGGTCAGTGAAAGGTCATGTCCTTGATGCGCGTGATGTAGATGGGCAGGTCCAGGGTGCGGGTGATGCTGTGATCAAGAAAGCTGGTCAGTGGAAGGTCATGTCCTTGGTGTATGTGATACTGATGTAGATTGACTGGTCCAGGTTGCGGATACTAATGTGACCACTGTGAGCGAGAAAGAAGCTGGTCAGTAAAAGGTCACGTCCTGGGTGTATGTGAAGTAGACAGACTGATA
This sequence comes from Alviniconcha strummeri, assembly GCA_963584105.1. Classification (NCBI taxonomy): domain Eukaryota; kingdom Metazoa; phylum Mollusca; class Gastropoda; family Provannidae; genus Alviniconcha; species Alviniconcha strummeri. The sequence goes on from OY757553.1 coordinate 17,384,683, forward strand.
CGCCATGACCACTGCGAGTGAGAAAGACGCTGGTCAGTAAGAGGCCTTGTCCTTGATGCACATGGTGTAGATGGGCAGGACCAGGGTGTGACAATCATGTGACCACTGTGAGCAAGAAAGAAGAGTTTGCCCATGATGCAAGTGACGCAGGTAGGCTGATCACAGTTCTACACAACACACTGCACCGCACATGACTATCATCCCAAAATGGAAAAGTGCAGCACACCTAAGGCCCAAGTAAACACATGCAATTCCTACACTAAAAACAAAACACAAACTACACACTCACTGATGGACACACACAGAAGAAAAAGGCAGACAGCCTACTGCACAAGGGAAGACCAGCGTGGTTGACGTACCCATTGGTGAGGGCGTACTTGATGTGGTTGCTGGTGGTGTAGACGAAGATGCCGCTCTCGTCCCAGGCTCCAGACTTGACGCGGATGTTCTCGTGGATCGTGCACAGGTTCTCCAGCTTACGGTTGCAGATAGAGATCACTGAAAGAAGAGCAGCACCCCGGTCAACAAGCCCCATCCAATCTGCGTGCCCGATCCAATTCGCATCTGATCCCGATTAGCTTAGAAGTGTTGGCCAGAAGCAGGCCATTTGCATGCTGGATCCAATTTGCATCCAGTCCAGATTAGCTCAGAAGTGTTGGCCCGTAGCAGGCCAGATGATTCTTGCACACAGGCTTGCTTCCAGAAAGGATGTGTTTGGCCAAAAGCTGACTCAGTCAACCAGAACCAAATCAAATCCAGGCTGGTTTTGCACAATATAATCTGGGCCATCTGTGGAACAATGCAACCAAGTCATCCTGATGTGCTAAGGCTCCAATAAGAAATCATCTTGGCGAGACAAACACCAATGCCACAATGACGTTTTTTCTTTGCTTTCTGCGCTAATAATAATGTACATTTATCATGCCCTCATCAGTGCCCGAGCACTCACACAATACATATTAACCTAAACATGATATTCTACACACATGTAGTAGAGCACAGCCCTACCAAAACAATTTACATAAAGGATTACATGTGATTTTTTTGAATATTGCAGCTGCTGGATCATGCATCCGACAAGGCTGTCCCTCAGTGCTGAACATTTACTAACAGTTCCAAGGACTCCCAGAGAATGCAATCATCATGCAATGCAGAGAGTGCTGGTGTCTTCAGAAAACAGTGACAGCATAGTGCCGAGTTCCTTCACCACAGTCCTGAATAGACATCAGTGACCCTACCGTGCTTGCTGTAGAGAGCAACGTGGGACATGTCAGCCGACCAGATGGCTCCCTTCAGCTTGGAGATCTTCACAGATGCAAGGGTCCTGGCAACAAACCACAAGGAGTGTATGACACATCAACCAAATACTGGCAACACACACCAAGAAACCCATGACACATCAACCAGATACTGGCAACACACCAAAAAACCCATGACACATCAACCAGATATTGGCAACACACCAAGAAACACATCACACATCAACCAGATACTGGCAACACACACTGAGAAACACATGATGCATCAACCAGATACTGGCAACATACACCAAGAAATACCTGACACATCAACCAGATATTGGCAACGCACTAAGAAACAGATGACACATCAAGCAAGAAAGACCTACACCAACACACACGTCAGTGACACCGTCAGTCTCACACACCTTTTCTGCTGGACGTCAAACAGAGTGACGTTATCCGCCTCCTTCAGCAGCAAACAGCCCGTGCCAGCATAGTAGATTCCCTCACAGTTGGGCGACTGCACCTTCTTTGTGATCTCGTTCTTCAAGTTCTTGATGATGATCTGACGAAACACCAACAGCACAAAGGTCATCAGTCTCATTCTTCAGGTTCTTGACAAAATACAAACATGCAAAATATTAGCACAGCTTGCTATGACACTATTGTCAAATGGTCTGGACAAGAATGACGGTGCTGGACAGCCATGGAGCTGTGGGTTCGAATCTCAGCTTCAGTTTACCCTTCTTCATTATTTTTCTTCTTCTTTTTTTGTACTTCACTGTTCCTTGCTGGAAATTTCGGTCACCTTCCCTGGGTAAGGCACAGTAGCTGTAAGAGCAGCACTACCCATTCCTACCAGTGTGTGCAGTTTTCCTGTGTCCAAACAATGGTACGGCTGCCAGCATTGGGGATTTTTAAGGTGCACACACGTTGAGGTATGCAAAAGCACACTGGGGGGGGGAGGGGGGCTTTACATCAGAGAGTCTGCACTGAGAGTTGACTCTGGGATAAAAATCCATTGCCACACTGGGGATTCAAGCCCACATCAGTACCGTGCCTTGGCACTCTACCAACTGAGCTCCTCCTGTCCTTCATCACCCTTTGCTGCTGACTGCAGCAGAAAAACGCCCTTTCTAATATGTCACAGCAGAAGCTATGAGACAAGAAGAAAAATTCTGCCTGAGAAATGTCTGTTGATAGCTGAACCATCAAGACATCTCAAAAAATAAATAATCTGATACAAGAACTCAAACTCTTTATTTTACAAGGATCACAGTTTAGGTTTAGTAAAAAACCTGTCTAACAACTAGACTCACAACAAGAGTGACTGCTAGCATTCTAAAACAAGATCCAAATGGTTCAAAAGAACACTATTTATTGTTGAAAAAAGGTGTGTTTTTACCCCAAACATTCACACATTATATTTTGTCATAATAAATAGCGTTCTTTTTCCCATTCGATGAGTTAGCATCAGTGCACATACCGTGTGCGTCCTGTCCAGCACGGCAAAGCGGTTGCGTGCCACCCACACTGCTGTCAGACCCGCTGACCTCTTGCCCTCCGGGGCTGCAGAGAAAAGAAAATGACAAGTTTGTTAGTTCTCCAATTGTCAGTACCCCATCAGCTGCATTGGGTCACTTCACAACTAACCACACATTCATGTCTCTTTGTTTTGTTTTGACCAGTTCAAAATGCAAGTTGCTAAATCACAAGTCAAAATTTGTGGACACAGTACCAGTGTCAACAGCAAATGCAAGCAGGTCAAAACATGTATATACATGTATCTCAATACTGACCCTACATAGTATATATACACTGTGTGGATTCAGCAGAGGCAAGAAGAGTCTGTCAAATCACAAACACACGTCTGATTCACTGTTACAATACGTCTTGGAGCCTCTTCCACCGGAACCTGCATCAGTCAGTTGTGATGCCAAGCAGGATGAGTTATTTGTTTCTGCCAGCCAACACAGGCAATTACTGCATTCACCAAAACTGATGCAGTAAAAAATGTAGGGAGAGGGTTTGGGAAAAAAAATGGAAGTGAACAGACTGGGAAGGTAGAAATTAGAACAAGCATTTATGACAGTGGGCAAAGCATGCATGGCTACATTCTGACCTACACCAGGCTTTAAAATGAGAACATGTGTCAGCACTGGGACCTTTGTTCCACCCCAAGTTTTGTGAGAAGGTGGAATTCCTGCAGGAAGCTGTAAAGCATCCTATACATAGGCAGGGAGCACTCTGTGACATCAAGTCACGTCCTAAAGGCAGTGAAAGGGTTGACTTTTTCAAACTGCATCAGACATTGGCTTCTGACAGATGTTTGCGATTTTACATGACACCATGAGAAACGCGAGGGACACGAATCAGGCAGTAAATGGAAGCTTGTTCATTTTCCTTTGTGTTCCTTTCCTTGACTTATTGATGCAAAGATTTGGACCAGTTTTGTGACTTTTTTCACAACACATGTGCAACTGGTGGCGCATTTTCTTCAAAACAAAATGGTGGCCTCCAGGCAAAACTGCAATTTGAACTTCATTAGCCCACAGAGAGTATAAAATTACTTGACTGAGTGTATAGTTTCTGTTTTATCTTCATTGAAAACATTCTGTAGTAAAACCTACTATCTCAATGGGTTTGTGTCAAGACTGTATGCAAACAGTGTATTTTGTTAAGTGACTCAGGGTGCCAAAACTGTTTTACACCCCCCCTCCCCATCCCCACTTTTGCAAACCTCTTTGGTCATAAGTCAACAAAAATATGTCCCCCTCCTTCCTAAAGGTAAGATATTGTTCTTAAAGTTCACACTTTAATCTGTTTATAACTGTTTGTTTGAACTTTGTACTGGTTGTGGTTATTTTGGGGGATATTTTGTCAAAATGCGATTTGAGGGGTCAGCACATCAATTTTGACCATGCCACGACGGATTTAAAAGCACTCAAATGCTGCTTCCAGCAAACAAGGGCCAGGATTTGGACAAACCAACTCACAGTCAGGGTTCTGCGAGTCACTGTTCTTTGGCACCAGGTACAGGTCGTAGGTGCTGTTCTCCACATTGGAGGCCGTCTGCGGACAAAAGAAAACAAGCATGGTGGTGAAATGTTCAGCTGCTCAGGTGATTTTGTCCAAACAAATTACACCCGCACAGCTCACATTCAAACGCAAACCCATACAAAAAATCAACCTCTTAAACATGTTAATTAGTTCCCCTAAATACACAGAAAGTATACTGAGCATGATCTATGGTAATCTATGTCGCAACCATACAAGGTTTAAGTACACAGGACACAAATCTAAAAAAAGCAACTTGCAGTTTACATTTCCCACACCTGTGGCACCCAAACAAATCTGTCATCAAACCTGGTGTGAACTGCTAGACCCCAAACAAAGTACTAATATATACACAGTTTGAAAGTCCTCACTTAAACAGTGTGAGAAAATGAAGAAGCACACAAAGGCAATCTAAAACACTTACGCTGGAATCTAAATGGGACAGAACAAAGCCATAATTGAGAGATTAAGATTAAAAGCTAATAACTAAATAAGTCAAGATGCTTGCCATCAATTTTTTATTTTTTTTTATTCTTACTTAATTTGTACAGCACTGGGAATAGAAAACTTAGGAACTATTATTATCACCATCATTTTTTTTTTTTTTTATTGAAAACAACTTTTGAATACATAAAGACAGAAAAAGTTAGAGAAGGGAAGGGTTGGGGGAGGGACATATGGGCAGACAGACTGACAGACAAGTGGAGAGAGAGTAAGACCAAGTGACAGAGGGACACCCTGACTCACGGTGCAGAGCAGCACGGCATTTTCAGCGGGATTGTAGGACATGCTGCTGACCGGCGTACGAGACCCCCTGAAAGACAAACGCACACAAATGCACTCCAGTCTCTGCAAGCTTAATGTGCTGCAGCTCAGCACACGATGGGCAAAGACAGCAACTGTCTTCTACAGCGCTAAATCACCTGTCATACACACAACCGCACTCCAGTCTTTACAAACTTAATACCACTGCAGTTCAGCCTGCTATGGGAAAAAGAGGAACTCTTTTCTTCCAGAGCTAAATCACTTGTCAAACACACAACTGCACCCCAGTCTCTGCAGTTATACCACTGTAGCTCAGCATGCTCTGGGGAAAAAATGAGGGCAACCCTAACATTGCTCAAAATGTTTGCAGGAAAAAAAAAAATCTGTTTCCCAAATATTTCCACAGGCATACAGGTCATCACATTTGAACTACCTCTTCTTGCCAAGCTTCTCTTACCACTCACAGTATCTCAGGAACCAATGTCTGTTACCAGCACTGCACCAGAGAATTTTGAAACAAACGGACCACCCAGCAAAATACATCTTAGTCCACTGGAGGACATTCAGAGTCCCCCCTCCCCCCCCCCCAAACATTACCTAGGTCCTACATTTACAGCACAACAGTTTCAACGCTAAAAACACATTCACAACTTTCAAATCATCTCTGAAATCTCACCTCTTCAAGCTATCCTACTGACTGACTCTGTGTGTGTGTGTGTGTGTGTGTGTGTGTGTGTGTGTGTGTGTGTGTGTGTGTGTGTGTGTGTGTGTGTGTGTGTGTGTGTGTTCTTCGCTTGGCTATTTGCTCCAAGTTGGAGAACATAGAAGAATTTATTATTATGATTAAAATGCTGCCTACATATGTAATATATATAGACTGGTCGGCCACTCTTGCTGCAGTGAAACATGAAAGCAACAAGACAAAAGCCAAACCAGGCCCTACCCTCTGAGCTGCATGACAGCCACGTCCTTGGAGGTGGTGAAGTCAAGACGTCGGAGGAAGCGATCCTTGACGTAGTAGAGGATGTTCTGGTGGACAGCCATGGCTGGCCTCTCCTTCTCCAGCTTGAAGATGATCATGCCGTTGTCATGACCTGCAGGCAGCCCAGGGAGCACAATGTCCTCAAAACATCCACAATAGCGCCCAAACATTCACAATAGCCCCCAAACATCCACAATAGCCCCCAAACATCCACAATAACCCACCACAATAGCCCCCAAACATCCACAATAGCCCCCCACAATAGCCCCCAAACATCCACAATAGCCCCCCTTAATAGCCCCCAAACATCCACAATAACCCCCCTTAATAGCCCCCAAACATCCACAATAGCCCCCCACTTCCACAATAGCCCCCCACAATAGCCCCCAAACATCCACAATAGCCCCCCACAATAGCCCCCAAACATCCACAATAGCCCCCAAACATCCACAATAGCCCCCCACATCCACAACAGCCCAGTAATGTGAGCTGGGGCCTCTGACAGTGCAACATCTTGTGTGGAGAGACTATTCTAAGTGCACACACACCTGAACAGTCTATAACTTAGTTTTCAGCCAACTTAAACAGACAACAAACTGAGACTTGAGACTGGGGAAGATAGCAGCATGGAAAATGGAAAACATGGCAGGTCTATTGTTTTGGAGAAAAAAATGGTTAGGAACAATGTGTTCTTGACAATATTATCAGGATTCATGCGTGAGTCACAATGGTTCAATGTCCACAGGGCATTCCGAGCGATATTACTGGACCCATAAACTCCATGGATATGTAACTGTGCTAAGACTTTTTATTTGAGTTACCATCAAAACATTCCAAACAGAAAATGTCCCAAATTTAACTGACAAGCTGCAGGGTGTTGGCAGTTTGTTAGCACTACTATAACATGCTGCAGGAACTCCACACAAGCCTGCGCAGAGACAAACATAAAAACAAGACAGCTAAGTGGCCCACCAGAAAACATCACACACATACCTGCGGCAAAGAGGTTGAGGGTGGGGTGAGCGGCGATCACCCAGAATCTGTCATGCTCTCGGCGGAAGGTCTGGACACCAGTTCTGTATATAGAAGGGGTCAGATTATGAGCCTGCAACATCTGCGGTCTACGCACAATCCACCAATGTTTTCCTACACAGACTTTTCACCATCTTCCTCAAGTACATGTCTGACCTACACCTACTTCAAACATCCAAACACAAAGGCACTATCTAAAACCAAATGTACACCTTTCAAGTCAGAATGCCAAACACTATCAATCTACGATTTCTGTCAGTGACTGACAATTCATAAAAGTGTGATTAAATGCAATTCAGAGATGTATAAAATAAAATGTATGACCCTGTCAAACTCAGCACTCCCCAAGCAACCGGATCTTTCCTGTCTGTATTAAGCCCTATTTATGTAGCACTAAGGCAGGAGATGGGTCATGTGAGGAGGAAGAGGGATCATATGAGAAACCCTTGGCTCATCAGCATCTACGATGCATGGTTCATTAATATATAAAAAAGGTCCAAACACCCATGCTTTAATTTTTCTTGTGCACCTGATGCATTAAAACTGACATAATCTCAAACCGGAAATCAAAACAGCATTAAACAAACTGGAGTGACACTGAACTTCTGCTTTCGACAGCAGAGAAAGTTTACAACACACAGTGTCACAGAGTATTAGACATGAACTGAACCTTTTGCTACTGCCACTGACTGCAGACAAAGCTCACTGTACACACACACACACAGTTATGCATAAACACAATTACACATAAAGACACACACACACACACACACACACACACACACACACACACACACACACACACACACACACACACACACACACAGCATGTAACTGTATGTGAGAGCACTGATCAATACTCAGACCTCTTGCTCATGTCCCAGACACGGATGCTCTTGTCCTCTGAGTTACTCATGATGAGCTCCTGCCGGGGATGGAAGATGCAGCAGGACACGTTGTTGTAGTGACCACGGCACGTGTCCACCTCCCACGCCTTCGATTCTGGGACAAAGGGGACAACAGCAACAATCAGCATCCAAACATCAACCACAACCCAATTCCTCCCCCAGACCATCCAACAATCCCCTCACATACTCATCCCAAAAGTTGATCACTGTCCATCCATTCACCAGTCAAGCAGTATTGCACTGCAGCACATCAACTTCACAATGTACTGACACAGTCTCATAATGCTTCCATTATTAGGAAATGAATGAAAGTGAAGTTTTTTTCAATGAAACCATTGTATGGGTATACATGTACAGCAAATTCAGAAATAAAAAGAAAAATGAGAAAGAGCGCAACACTAGATACACCCAAGAATGGCCATGGAAAAGACCACCATCACTGGCTGACAGACTGAGAGTTCATTACCATAAGCAGTCCACCACAACCACCCCTCCAACAAGAATAAAAATCCTAGACCAGTTAGTTTACTGAGGAAGATTATATATTTGACTGAAAACTTCAATGAACTGGTTGGTGTTTTGTTAATTCTCTACAGAAAAGAGAGTGAGCGAGAGAGAGAGAACCCCAACAAAAACACCTATCAGGAGGTGGGGTAGGGTTGAGGGGCAGAGCCGTCAGTAACTGTCAACAGTTTCAAACTCAACACAGACGCCTCACCATTCATCCTCCACAGCTTGACCTGCCGGTCGTCCGCCCCAGACACGATTAGTGGCAGCGTGGGGTGGAAGGTGGCCCAATTCACTCCCCTGTCGTGACCTTCCAGCACGTGCTTGACGATGGCATCAGACGTCCCAAAGAGGTCGGTCTGGGCGGGGTTGCGCAGTCGGTCCTCAATCCCACCGGGCCCTGGGGCCACGTTCTTCTTGCGCAGCCCTGAGGAGGACACACGTAACATGTGAAGACGCCAAGACGTGGTCTGAAAATCCTGGTGTTCATTGTTGGTGATTGAAGGGCTAACTTCAATCACCAACAATGAACACATAACATGTGAAGCTGTCATGATGTGGACCGAAAATCCTGGTCGACAGGTTTAGCCCTTCAATCACCAACAACAGACCTGTTTACCCCCCAAATGCACAAGTGTAGTTTGGATAGTCTAAATGTGTAGTCAGAAGGTACGATGTTTAGTCATAGTGCATCAGTTGAAACTTGACCGATTTATCATTCACACATTCAGATTCTCATTCTCACTCAACGAGTCAAAATAACACAGAAACTTAATAAAACAACGAATACAATTATTTGGCTGTAGTGTAAGTGTAGTGTTTTTTGTTTTTGTTTTCTTTCTTTCTCAGTTACAAATTTAGACAAGATAATCAGTTTGTCCAACACACACACACACACACACACTTTCTCCCTCTGAACGTTTCTATGAGCTTGAATTGATATAATTTTGAAAATCAGAAGACCACAGTGCCTAAAAATGTAAGTCATAAACATAAGGTGACAGCATGGCACTGCTAGCAAGGTCTCAGCCACACACAAGTGGTGTAGATCCGTTCAGGTCACTTGCTGGGCTGGGCACATGTGAATGTGGGAAAATTGTAAAGCCAACAGCTTGACTCAGAATGAGAGTGCAGTTGTACAGATCAGTCTGCCAGTCACCCAAAGCGATGTGTAGACCCCCCTCCCTTCTGTGTACAAACAACCACGGCCGCAAGCCCCCTACTCAACAGCCTAGTACAATTTTTCTGGACCTCACAACAGTGTGAGCAACAAATGTTCTCATTCGCTGATCATAAACAAAGTAGCCAATCACAATGCACGTTCTTTGTAATGATTAAAAATGCTCAAGGGAGATAACTCTACAGACGAGGGCTATCGATGTTTACAAGCGCAGAAAAACTATACGTTTGCTGCATTAAAACGAGAGAGAGAGGGAGAAGGGCGGGGAAAGGGGAGAAAGAGACAGACTTGAAGCTGGAAAAAACTTTCTAGTCGCTTTGAACTCCTTGTAGGATTTGCACTCAACAGGTTGCTTACAGTCAAATCGACCGCCATGAAAGTCCGATTTGCAAGTGGTGCAAAGAACAAGTTTGCTGCCTTTCCTCGAAGGAACCAAACACGGATAAGCTGGGAGAAATTTCTGGGATGGAACTTTCTTCCTTTTAATTGCAGCAGCAGAGCCTTTGGGGGCTAACACTGAGTCTTCTTCTGAAGAAGTTTCATATGCTCGCTTCTTCGACTCAGACACTTTCTCCCAAATGAAGTGAGTTTCGGCTGCGTTCAGAACCTATGTTTGCACCAAAACCAACGTCGCTATTGCAAGACTTGATGCACGCGTATCATAAGTGGGCACGCGTACCGTTTGAACACAGCGGCTGTGTCAAAAATAGGATCACATCAAAAGATGTCACTATCGCGTAGCCAAAACGAAGTCATTTGCGTAGTTTGAGTAATGCAAGCATAGATGTGTAGTTTGGGCTTGAAATGTGTAGTTTTCTACGCCAACTGCGTAGACTAAACAGGTCTGCAACAATGAACACATAACAGGTGAAGATGCCATGATGTGGACCGAAAATCCTGGTCGACAGGTTTAGCCCTTCAATCATCAACAATGAAGACATAACATGTGAAGATGCCATGATGTGGACCGAAAATCCTGGTCGACAGGTTTAACCCTTCAATCACCAGCAATGAACATTTTCAGCCCTTGACGTAAGAAAGCTACTTCAGTGTCAAAGCTATTGCGTGATCCAAGTTCAAACAATAATAACTCCAACAACAACTCTAAAACCAGCATCTCTGAGCATGTGTGTATATCGCTTTAATGATTAGCCATCAGAATAACGCCAAAATAATTCACTCATCCATAAATTATCAAACAAAGATTTCCATATGGCACTTCGACCATATGCAGACAGTGAAATGGCAGACCAAATGCAGACAGTGAAATGGCAGACCAAATGCAGACAGTGAAATGGCAGACCAAATGCAGACAGTGAAATGGCAGCACGGAGCACAAGAACACAATGGAGTCATCTGAAAAGTAGGAGATGAAAAATATATATGTAAAGTTAAAAGATCAGAATGAAAAAAAGAAAGACAGAAGGAAGTGCAGGAATAAAAGAAAAAAATGAATCAATACACAAACATTACTGCCTACCGTGTACCAGAAACACTCCATACATACCAGAGATATCCCAGACCCGCACAGTCTGGTCCAGGGAGGCCGAGACAACCAGGTCCTCCGAGGGGTGGAAATGGGCGCACATCACGTAGTGGCTGTGGCCGGTCAGAACGCTGAGGACAAGGCAACACCAACAAAATAATTACAACAGACTAAATGTGACTAATCATCACAATAATACACCCAAAACCAGGCTGTCTGTAAAAGGCGAATGGATGCCTTTGGGATAGAGAAAGTATTTACCCTCCTCCTCTCCATTTACCTACAACAGACAATTTTCTTGCTTACCACTGCTCCCCTGTCTGAACTCATTTAAAACACACACTGCACAGAAACACAGCCAGGCAAACACAAAGACTGAAACCAAGACAGACAGACAAACAATGAACCAGCAAGACCACGAGACAGACAGACAGAGACAATGAACCAGGAAGATCAAAAAACAGACAAAGACTGTCAGAGAAAACAAACAGGCAAACACACACACACCTGATACAGGTACGGGACTGCCAGTTCCAGATGCGGATGGTCTGATCATCAGAGGCACTGAGCACCCATGGGTACTCCTGCCCACAAATCACACAATCATTAATCAGTCATCATACACTTCAACAGAAGAAGAGTTTTTCTGTCACATAATTCTGTGTTGAACATTAAAGTGGTATTGAGTCACTGACTTCATTGTTACGTCATTACCTTTTATACTTAATGACTTAGTACACAGGCAATTACATAATCAGCAAAGAAGTTATTTTGTTCAGTATGGGACCAAGCCCCCCACCAAGAAGGTTCATATAACTACAACTAGTATATATATATATAAGGTGCATATAACTATATTATATGTAACTATAGTATAAGGTCATTGGTCTGTTGGCTTTGTTAGTGCAGTTTTCCATAACATTATCTTCATACACTGGTACTGTGATCTACAGTTTTTTTCATACACTAATACAGTGATCTACAGTTCTTTTCATACACTGATACAGTGATCTACAGTTCTTTTTATACACTGATACTGTGATCTAGAGTTCTTTTCATACACTGATAGTGATCTACAGTTATAAATTGATACAAGAATCCTAAAAACTTCAGAGAAGAAGAAGCAAGCAACAGATGAAAAATCAAGAAGAAAAGCAGACCAAAACTGTGAGAGAAAAGAGAGAGAAAAAGAATAAAGCACAAGTTCTGTTCTGAATCTGCCTTAACATCACTTTCATTTGCATAGTACTGACTACCGTATACAAGTGCAAGTTTACTAGCAAAGAGACAACACAGAAAAAAGAAGACTGATGAAAACAAAACAGACAAACAAACCAAGAAAATGAAAGACCAAAGCAAGCAGTTCAAGGAGAAAACAAAGACACACAGGGCATGAAGACACGTTAAAGAAGAGAAGTACTCAAGCAGAGATTGAAGTAGACACTGACATGATGGAAGAAGGTGGTACGGATGTAGTCCAGGTGTCCCAGCAGAGTGAAGAGACAGCGGCGCTGCTTGTAGTTCCACACCTGTGGGACAAATAACACAACAAGTGAAGAGACAGCCGTGCTGCTTGTAGTTCCACACACGTGGGACAAATAACACAATGCGTGAAGAGACAGCAGTGCTGCTTGTAGTTCCACACATGTGGGACAAATAACACAATGAGTGAAGAGACAGCAGTGCTGCTTGTAGTTCCACACCTGTGGGACAAATAACACAATGAGTGAAGAGACAGCAGTGCTGCTTGTAGTTCCACACCTGTGGGACAAATAACACAATGCGTGAAGAGACAGCAGTGCTGCTTGTAGTTCCACACTTGTGGGACAAATAACACAATGAATGAAGAGACAATGATGCTGCCTGTAGTTCTAAGCCTGTGGGACAAATAACACAATGCAAATGAGTGAAGAGACAGCAATGCTGCTCCACACCTGTGGGACAAGCAACACAATGAGTGAAGAGACAGCCATGCTGCTTATAGTTCCAAGCCTGTGGGACAAATAACACAACGCAAATGAGTGAAGAGACAGCAAAGGTAACTGCAGACTTTCCATATGTGAGGGATAAACCACACAGAGTAAATGGCCACTTGTCACTCAGTTTAAACCCCCACAGTTCTATCACTGTCTCTGTTCAAGTGCCTGTGCAGCCATGGTCTTACAAAGACTTCTGTTTCAGAATCATCCAGACTGTCCCTGCAGGTATTAATTATTGAGGTCAGTGTTGGATTCAAATAACAGGACTAGTTCAATATGGCTCCTACAGTTTTCTCTCTAGTAGCACTAGTACTAGCTAGCACTACTTGTAACAGTACTACTACTACTAGTACTAGTCTCAGTCCTGGAGCAAACTTAATGCTACACACACACGTACCAGTTAAGTTACTGGACCGCAACACTATGACAAGTTAAATTACAATGAAAACCAAAGTACATACCCAGTGAACACAGGCAAGAGAACAGTATTAGTAACCCCACACTTAGTTATTTCAAATGGTCTCAAAATATCAATGTCTGTCAAACATATTATATAGTCGCACTCAGAATACAATGTAAAACCTGCCAAGAAATATTGTTGGCAATGGCATGTAAAGTGCTGATGCAGTAAGCAAGTCAATCACAATATTGTTGTTTCAAATTTAAGCTCAATCAACTACACTTTACTAATTATATTAATATTCATGACCCCCTTTTCAGTTCACACGTTCACACACAAGACATACTCACAGACGCAATCACACTCTCTCTCTCTCGTCTTAGTCCTGAAGCAAACTTACTGTCATACACACATGTACCACTACCAGTTAAGTTACTGGACTGCAACTTACTGTCCTACACACATGTACCACTACCAGTTAAGTTACTGGACTGCAACTTACTGTCCTACACACATGTACCACTACCAGTTAAGTTACTGGACTGCAACTTACTGTCCTACACACATGTACCACTACCAGTTAAGTTACTGGACTGCAACTTACTGTCCTACACACATGTACCACTACCAGTTAAGTTACTGGACTGCAACTTACTGTCCTACACACATGTACCACTACCAGTTAAGTTACTGGACTGCAACTTACTGTCCTACACACATGTAGTGATGTACCACTACCAGTTAAGTTACTGGACTGCAACTTACTGTCCTACACACATGTACCACTACCAGTTAAGTTACTGTCATACACACATGTACCACTACCAGTTAAGCTACTGTCCTACACACATGTACCACTACCAGTTAAGCTACTGTCCTACACACATGTACCACTACCAGTTAAGCTACTGTCCTACACACATGTACCACTACCAGTTAAGCTACTGTCCTACACACATGTACCACTACCAGTTAAGCTACTGTCCTACACACATGTACCACTACCAGTTAAGTTACTGTCCTACAAACATGTACCACTACCAGTTAAGTTACGGTCCTACACACATGTACCACTACCAGTTAAGTTACTGTCCTACACACATGTACCACTACCAGTTAAGTTACGGTCCTACACACATGTACCACTACCAGTTAAGTTACGGTCCTACACACATGTACCACTACCAGTTAAGTTACGGTCCTACACACATGTACCACTACCAGTTAAGTTACTGTCCTACACACATGTACCACTACCAGTTAAGTTACTGTCCTACACACATGTACCACTACCAGTTAAGTTACGGTCCTACACACATGTACCACTACCAGTTAAGTTACGGTCCTACACACATGTACCACTACCAGTTAAGTTACGGTCCTACACACATGTACCACTACCAGTTAAGTTACGGTCCTACACACATGTACCACTACCAGTTAAGTTACGGTCCTACACACATGTACCACTACCAGTTAAGTTACTGTCCTACACACATGTACCACTACCAGTTAAGTTACTGTCCTACACACATGTACCACTACCAGTTAAGTTACTGTCCTACACACATGTACCACTACCAGTTAAGTTACTGTCCTACACACATGTACCACTACCAGTTAAGTTACTGTCCTACACACATGTACCACTACCAGTTAAGTTACTGGACTGCAACACTATGACAAATTAAATTACAATGAAAACCCAAGTACATAACCATGTATAACGTTTCACTCACTCATTCATGCCTATATGCATATAAATAATGCCTGTAATTTGAGATCTATTCATCAGTAGGACTAGTTGTTAGGTTTTTGACTGAACCTAAACTACAATCCTTGTAAAACAAAGTTTTTGAGTTTGAGTTTGAGTTCTCTCTCTCTCACACACACACACACACACCTTAATCTTGTAGTCGTCACCACCGGACACAAAAAGGGGCTGCTGCTGGTGAAAACAGATGCCACGCACAGGCCCATCGTGCTCATCAAACTTGTCAATCAGCGTGCACATGCGGTAGTCCCACAGCTGGATGACACCATTGTGCAGTGACGCCAGAACCCAAGGCCTCTTTGGATGAAAGGACAGCCCTGCAAGTAAACAACGACTACTGTTCATTATACATACAATTAATGATGGCTTGTGTCTGGTTGTCGGTGTCACATCTGAAGATATCCCAGTGGAGGGCGGGCATGCATGACTGCTTCCATTGTCAAGTTAATCATTCTTACAATCTTTCACATCGACATCAACCTTTGAGTACATGAACTGGAGGGATCTGTTTTTTTGCTTTTTTGTTTTTTGTTTGTTTTGTTTTTCAGTTGTAACATTTTACATCACTATTTCCTTGCAAGAAAACAACATTTTTGTACCCATTAGACCTTTCTAATGTTTCTTACCCCAACATTATCAGAATCAAACAGCAACTGGTGAAGCAGCATATGATGAGGTGGTGACCAGACAAGGGCAGATTACAAAATCTTAAAAATGTCCTTCAATGAAACTGAGTCACTCACAGGAAAAGTAACAGTAAATGAGTAGGTGGAATATGAACTTTATGTGGCATGCATCACTGCATGCACAAGGAAGATCACTGCACATGTTGATTTTGTTCA
This sequence comes from Alviniconcha strummeri, assembly GCA_963584105.1. Classification (NCBI taxonomy): domain Eukaryota; kingdom Metazoa; phylum Mollusca; class Gastropoda; family Provannidae; genus Alviniconcha; species Alviniconcha strummeri. Next base: position 17,400,836 of record OY757553.1, read on the forward strand.
TGACTATACATGTATACACATGTTTACCTTTGTAATCCTACAGTGTGCAACTTCTTTCTCAATTTTGCGCAAATAATGAGCTACTGTGAATGCTGTGAGCTCACAGTGCTCTTCTGTCAATGTGCTGACTGTGCTCATCTGTCAGTGTCAGTTCTGTGACTTCACAAACACCCTTTGTCCGAGAGGAAGGGATGTAGATTTTTGGTAACGTACCCAAACCCTTCAGTTAGAATCCAGTTCATCAACAATAATCAAAACAGCAAATCTAAAGTGCTGTAATCATTGGAACAGTCAAATACAGACAGTTGCGCAGTCGCACAGCCCATCTTCACCCCCTGTCAAGCCCCCTGACAGAACACCTACCCCAACAGCCAGGCTCTCACACTGCAAGTCTGCCTCTGACAAACACACCTAGAACCTTTTTTCTTTTTAAAAAATATTTATATATTTTTTAACAACCCTCGCAAGAGGTAAAATGGTCACAGGGGTCACACTCATCGCAAAATGTTGCGTAAATATTGTATTTTTGACATGCCATACACATTTTGTCCACATTGCTGCATCACCATATGCAAAATGATTGAACACTGATTGAACATGTTAATTGTTATGGCATACTCCTCTCTGCCACACAGTAAAAGTCCAGTCAATGAAGGGCAGAATCTGGACAAGATGAAATAAACACATAAGCTGCCATAATTTTTGGACTATGAGTATGAGGCGATACTTTTTTACCCTCGAGTCTTAAAGTCCAGCCAATGAAGGGCAGAATCTGGACAATGATGAAATAAATATGTAAGCTGCCATAATTTTCAGACAATGAGGCCATACTTTTTCACCCTCAAGTCTTAAAGTCCAGTCAATGAAGGGCAGAATCTGGACAATGATGAAATAAATATGTAAGCTGCCATAATTTTCAGACAATGAGGCCATACTTTTTCACCCTCAAGTCTTATCCCTGTACCTTATAGCTGGTAGTGCCTTGTCTGCAAATGAAATTCACATACATTTCCAAAGAACAATAATTAATTTAAAACCAAATCCTAATGAAACTGTATGTGGAAAAAGAATCAGTCTCCATATCAGACTGACCAGAAATCAGTACCTTGCCAAACTGATCAGTGATATTTTCCAGTCAATCAACAGAGGACACAATACCAGAAACAGGATTTGGAATGAGCCAGTATGCCGTTTCATACTGTCAGTATATATGAGCCTGTGCCAAAAGGTGCTCAGCAAGGACCATCCATTTTTTAGTCCTAAATGCTTCTTCAGGTTTAAGTTTTCTCTGAACAAACTAACTTTATCTGAAAGAGTATGCATCAAAGAGATAATAAAGATAAACTTGACTCCCAAAGTCAGTTCTGAGTTAGTAAAATATGAAAATTTACACCAAATCCGAGCCGAAAATCAGCAAAAGAAGGGTGGACATTTCGGGTGCACCGCTTCAACTGTTGTTTAGTTTGCATCTTTCTTCTTTAGGCAATTTTCCCTTTGCTGCCTGACAGGACATAGTCAAAGCTTTTTAATGCTTGTGAAAACGACTCATAACTACTTGTAAAATCTGAATAATTGAAATAAACATAAGCTTATTTCGATCGAAACGCATTGGGTCCGGTTCCGATGCTGACGAAAACGTTCGTCTGCTACTATTCACTGTGGACTTGTGGGTGGTGAAACAAAGAAGCTGTTGCTAAAATCAGTGTTCAGTCGAAAGCAGTGATAATAAAAGCGTTGGTTTCCGCTTGTAATACATTTTTTCAATTTTAAAATTTCGAGTTTTTGTCAGGCCGTTACGATCGAAAAATTGCTGATCCTGGGGATAAACGTCGATTTTGTGACCGCAGTCTTTTTGCACAAAGCGCGGCCATGTTTACCCACAGTGCTTTGCGCCTACTTTCTCTTCAAACATGGTGCCAACAAGGAACGGTGAGTGAATTTTTGATTTGGGTCATGTACCTTTTTACAGTTTCGATCAAAATGTGATGTTGCGTCCAACAGATTAAATTGTTACTTTTCATTGATACAACATTATTTTTGCATTTTCATTCGTAATTGTAAGCGAAGTGACCATTATTAAACAGGTTTCGGTCGGCAGTGTGCAAATTCAAAGTGATGTCTTTGTTCGATAACCAGCTGTTTCTCGGATGACACAAGCGGGCCTTAGGTCAGTGTTTCGATCGCGAGTGACTGATTTTTGCACAATAATGTCCAAGTTTCGATCGAGGGAACTAGTTTTTTCTTAGTGTTTCGACTGAAAGAGAAAAACATATACGTTCAAGTGTTCACTTCGTAATAGCGAAAATACCCGTGTTTACGATGACACACATTTCGGAGTTGATTTGCCGCTGTCGGACAGCGTTTTTTTTTATTTATTCAGTCGATCGGAACAGCATGATGCCATGACACAAACTCTTACTCCTCAGTACACTTCTGCAACTCTACAGGTTTATTATTGCCGTCTGTGATGTGAACTAAGAGTGGTTTTTTAAAGGCATAGCCGTAAAATATCTATTTATACCAATTTATACAAATAATACAAACACACAACAACAACAAAAGAAAAGAAGCATTACCATGACATTAACATTGTGATTAGGGAGATGATTTTTTTTTATTTTTTTTTAATATCTTCCCAGGCCTTCCCATTTCCCTGGGATGAATAAAGTATATTGTTATTGAATATTGTTGTTTTGAATCTATTTCTAGCAGGACATGCATTCTAAAGTATGTGCTGAAACTAGTGAAAGCCAGAATAGAATTTCTTAACTGATCTAGTTTTATATGTGCACTGTAGTACAAATACAATACAGTGCAGCATATAAAGCAAAATTCTTGTGACAATTCACTATAAATATGCAATATGAAGACAAAAAATTAATACAACATAAAATACAATACACTGTGGCACAATGTAGGGTGGGGGTGGAAGTTAGTAGGGTGAAAAGGCCAAATGAACAGAAATTTTAAAAAAAGGAGAGGGTAACCTGGTATTTGTGTTATTATGTTTCAAATACAGTACTATATATATGACTTAGTGCCAAAAGGTGTGCATGAAAACAGGACAAAGGGGGTAGAAAATAAAGTTGACGATACATTGAAACTAGTTTTTTTTTTTAGAATGCGCACAATGCTAGGAAAGCTTTCTTAAAAGTAAAAGATAAAAACTTGAGCGCTTTTGGAGATATTTGTTGACAAAGGCAATAAAAGGCCGCATGTTGTACATCAGATATTACAACATGCATAGTTCACTGTGTCTTCAGTTTTGCATAAGTATGCACAAAATCAAGTCACACTATTAGTGCACATCTCCCCTACTATGTTTGTGCCAAATTTTGTACACTCATATAATTTAACACATGACTGTGACAAGTTGATTGTTGTAATATCTGATGGGCGACATAAACCCATAACTCAACATTTTTTTATATAACAAGTAACATGCCCTTTCATGCAATATACTATAATCAGCCATACAAGTGCATGCAAAAACACAGTGAAAAGATTTTTTTTCAGTTTGCATTTAATCACAAGTCATAAAAATTAAATAAAACAAAATTCTGTATTACATCAGTATTACAACAAAATAACATTTCCCCAATTTTTAGCATAGAAAACATTCTGTTTGCTTAGATCAGTCTAACAAAAACAAATCAGAATGACCTGATTTTATCAAGGTAATTTAAATTAACAAGTCCAGACCCCCCCCCCCCCCCAGCTCTTTGAGATGTGGATTCTCTGCAGCTAGCCTCTCTCTGTACCGTCTGCAACTATCTGTGTTTGATGTTTTCCTCCTTGCTGTACCACTTGGCTCAGGAGTACACTCAGTTCCGCACACTCTGGTCATGTCAATGAATTTGAAGTGTTATAAATCTGAAATTATTAAACCAATAACCAGCAACTGTCCCAATACTGATATGCTCAGTACAAACATGTCAAACCTACACACCATGACTTCTACACAAATCAGTACTCAGTTCTCAGAACCGCTATTAGTATTACTAACATCTGCTGGGCTTAATGAAACTTTAAAAGTTTGATGTTCTACGTCAGGTTACAACAACAGTTGTGTGGCAAACATGACGTCTGACATAACTTTCGGGACGAAAATTACTTTTTTTTTTAAACCTGTAACTTCGTCACTCTCGCTCAGTTAACAAAATATTCTCACAACACCACCAAACAGTCTACAAAAAGCATGCAATTATAACTGACAAGTTTTGGATGAAATTGAGTACACATCCTGAATCAACAGTTGCACGGAAGATTTACAAGATATTGCCTTGTCGTAATGAAATTCTTCACACTGTACTTGGCTAAGTATAAAAAAACAGGTTTCAAATCTACGGCGCGGGAAGATGCCACTTTTCACAGTACTTTCATTTCGCACACCCAAATTGGCGGAAAACTTGAAAATAATCTCAGTAAACTCCTGAAAAAGCGCACAATCCATGTTCTACATCAGACCACTGTATTTCGTTGGACCACTGAAGAAGACTACAACACACCTTTCGGTGTTTCCGAACAAAGACACGCCATGCAGCCGAAAAAATGGAGGCACTCAGGAAAGGTCACGTGACGTTCCGGATGTTGTCAATAAAAAAGAGACTGCTTTCTCGTTTGTTTTGTACAAAATATTAGCTATCTTGTAGGGACGTCAGATATTACAATATCAAACGATCGGGGAAATATTCTTCAGATTTGGCGCAAAACATCGCTGGAAAAAAACGAGTATCGCTGTGTAGAGCAAATACATGGATCGGAACACACGCGACGTTTCCGCTGATTCCGAAGCGATGCTGTTGTTTTTCGGTTGTTCAAAGTTTTCAGTTCGAGTTTGCAACACATATGACGTACATACAGGGCAAACATTCGTGATCAGTTTATCGAAAATACAACTATCGTGAGTGTTGATGTTACATTATCCATATAAAACGATGTTTTCCGCGTACAAATCAGTGATTGTTTCTCCATGTGCTTCTGATTTGTTTGCAAGCAAAGTGATGAAAATCACTCGGTACATGGATGTCCGTTTTTGGCGGTCATTTTTCAGCGCTTTTTCAGTGTGTGATGACTGTATCTTGAAATCAACCAGAGCCTGGTTGCTGAAATTATCTGTACTATATATTCATTCATTCATACAAGTAAACAACACAACATTTCAAATAAAAACAGTTTTCAACAATGTTTTATTTTCAACTGAAGTGCATAACCCCTTGCATGCGCACCTTTTGGCACTAAGTCATATATATGTTGGTAATATTACCTAATGTCTGATATAGATGTATATATATATTCTGGGGAAAGTCAAAACACACACACGTGTGCGTGCAGACACACACAATATCTTATATGCATGTACATCTCCAGAGTTGCATACCTATAAATATGGAGACATATCCTCAAAAACAGTTGTTATATTGCCTTATTTTGTACACATGCATGTTTCTTTTCAGGCTAAAGAGGTTGATGCTCCAAAAGGGGAAGAGCAAGTGTTTTTCAAGTCACAGCAGGGACAACATTAGTGGAGCATGAAGCCAGATTCGTCCTGGGAAGCACTGCAGTACTTAGGAACAGCAGAGAAATAAAGATATGTCTCAATGCTGAACTGCCAACTCACTGAAAGCAAATCTTTTAAATTTATTAGGATGGGAAGAATTAGTATTAACATGGGAAATTCTCTATGCTTTGTCATCAGTTTGCAGATTTTGCATTACTGTTTCTGGGTACTTACAATGTGTTAGACTGTTACAGTTGTTATTCCAGGTAGTGAGACTTGAATGCCAAATCAATGCCTTTGGTAATTGAATTTTACCTTCTGTTAACAACAGGGCATAGGGTGAATGTACATTTGTAATTCACATGGTTTTCTGTTTTGTCAATGAAAGAATGACAACTTGGCTGTACTTTTTCTAAGCCACATACTGACTCTCCAGTGTTACATATTCCATTGTGTCCTCTGATTGATATGCATGGCATACGACAGTGCATTACTTTAAATAATGGTTTTGGCCTTGTTCAATATTTACAGCAATGTGTCAGATGTAGGAAAACTAAGTGATTTTATTAGCTGTGCATGTTTTACAGGAAAGGAAAGTTTACAAACTTTACAAAGGGAAGTGTTGTGTCCACCACAGAGTTGTTACATCCAACAGATAAAATGCTTAAAAAGGGCCTTTGACAAAATTACAACTATACAAACAACTTGTTTAGTGCTGCAGTCATCAAAACTACTACTAAATCAGCTGGTAACATTTTGTTGCAGTGTAGGGAAATTAGCATTGTTATTTTATAAGCTGTGAATTGTGAGCATGGGAAATGTTATGTCCATCCAATAATCGTTACATCTGACAGATAAAATGTAAAAAAATATCGTTGATGACCTTATTTCATGCTGTAGTCATGGAAACAGCTATGCTTGATAAATTCTAATAAACACATCCTATTTTTGATTCAGTGTTGTGTTTCATTTTTATTTTATTACAAAAATTAAGGTGGCAGTCTGTCGGATGTAACACAGGACATCATTGTTATGATTTTGAATATGAAATAAAAAGTGAATTGAGTCAGTTTAAGTTCTACTGTCTTGTTATAAATGATGGATGTTTATTTTCCCCACAGATTGATAGCAATCGTTAAATTCAAAGATTAAATCAAAACAAACATTGTGTCCTGTGTTGCATCCGACAGATTCAGGTGTCCGTCTTTAAATGTCTTTTTCTCAGACTTGCTTCATCAAGTTATCTTTTTTAGACCTGAAATGCATATAAAAAAGACTTATCTTTTAAATACACCATTTAAAAGATAAGTCTTTTTTATATGCATTTCAGGTCTAAAAAAGATAACTTGCTAAATGACTTTTCTGCTTTTATTTTTCACTCTAATGTCCACCTTCTAAGCAGCACCTTTTGGCACATGCTCATATATAATCAGCATTTACTTAAATGTTGGAGATTACACAACTGAAAACAAAACGCACAGACACTGAATACAAACAAGAGAAAATATCAGCAGCCTCAATTTTAACTTTGTCTTGTTACCAAGTCCTGCTGTAGACAAGAACTGGGGTTAACCGACATATCATCTGCTACAGTTTATCTTCTGAAAATGATGCCGTGTATGACTGACACTTTTTATGAATGGCAAATTCGCTGAACATTTCCAATTTTTGTGTGCAGAGTTAGACCTTCTTTCAACTAGTTTCGTCTGCTCACTTTTCAATTGAGTACAGCTGCAGTCAAGTTACTTTATAATTTTTAGCCGTTTGTTTGATTATTCGAGGTTACGCTGTACACGTTTCGCACCACTGACGCAAAATACGTAATATTTTGCATTGGTTGACGTGAATCACTAAAAGGCTGCGCAACCTGCGCAACCCCTGGGTCAGTCTGGTCACAGGAAGAAGAAGGAAAAAAACGCATTTTAAGGGACGCGCACACTGTATGATTATTACCTTTCCGTAAAAGATGGCCTCTAGGCCAGTGATATAAACTTGATAAACGTCCTTTGAAACTAACAATCAAAGTGGGCCCTGACAGTTTTTATTACAACGATAATTACTAATTTTAAGAACTACAGGAGACGTCACCGAACCGGCTGGGGGGAAATTCTAAAAACCATGCACAAACTATTCGTGACAATTATTATAGTCTCTGATGAAGTATAATTTGATCAATAAAATTACCTTTCACGCGAGCTGACTTCGTTTCAAACTTGGTCAGCATCTTTGAAGCTGAAATTGGCTCGTAAACAGCAAAAATTCTACTGATGAATATGTTTGTCTGCAAAACTTCCACCGTGTCACACAATCTCTCCGGAACACGTCGCTACTTCCGGTCAAAACGTAATACCACTGTTACAAAGCATTTGATTGGTTGTCATACGACGTTTCCGTCGTCGACGATAGCTCAGTGGACTGAAGACCTTTAGGTACAGGTGTGACGTGCGAAAAGTGCTCTGCTGCCAAAGCGGAATAAATCTAGCGCACGGGTTTCTACTCCCAAACCAAGCCACACTAATTACTCCCCTGCGCACAAAAAAAAAAACTCCCAGACTTTTATTCGTAGATAGTTACGTGTATTCTCAGTAAGAAAAAGAAGAAAAAAACAACAACAAAAGCCACTTACGTTACCGATGGGGTTAAAAGAGGTTATATCCCTTGCCTAAAGTGTAGCTCTTGCTTGAATGTTATTTCAGCCCATTTTCGATGAAGTGTCCGCAACACATTGTAACTTTTATACTGATGAAAACCAGCTTTAAAAATAAAAAATAAAATAAAAATTCAACCGCCTGCGATCAGATGTTATTCATAGTGTGTCAGTGTGTTAGATCTATCTTGTTCGTTGCCGCGTGAAAGGGATTATTTGTGTTTTGATCTTGTCGCCCAACTTTGCTTGAGATTTGTTGGTCACTAGTCTAACTTCACCCCATGTTAATGTGCTAGATCCAAGTTATCTAAAAAAATAAAAAAGCGGTTATCTATTATTTCAAGTTATTATTATTATTAACTACCCACGAAAATCTCTGACCATGCCGATTTTTCCGGCGACAAACAGAATAACACTATAATAATAATGGCCGGAACTAAATTTGTAAAGCATGCGGCTTAATTTTCTGGATGGTAAATCATGTGACTAAATGGCAACCAATGAACGGTCGGTCCTTGATCTGGATCTGGATATGGCCGGACCTATTTTACGTGTAAATGCGACCGGAGGAGAGTGAAGTGCTTCATATCCTGTCTTGGCCTGTAAGTTCTTTCATGTTGCTTAACTTCGTCCATAGAAGCCACTTACGGATTATCTGGGACTGGGGAGAGGAGGGATGGGGTGTCGGGTAGCTATCAATAGCTCGTCCACGGACTCCGACCTGTCACTGAACTTGAGACTGACTCAGAGACCGTCAGCCACCGCCAGAACAACTGACGGGTGTCGGTTAAGGAGGTGGCCGGGGATCCCGCCAGTGCCAAGCAACTAGTGTACTTCGGACCTTGCTTTTTCAACAGCTGTGCGGCACAGAGTCACTAGAGTCCAGAGGATCAGCCGGCTGTGAAGCCTGAAGCAAAGGTCAGTCTAACACAGTCACTGACTATGAGAGCCCAGCTTCACCTCCCTCTTCTTGATCTCTCCTGAGCTCTTGCAGCCGCTATGTTGCTTTCAGTGTTGTTTTACGTCCACATCAACCACAAGGCTTATTGGGGATGGGAACATGTATGTAAGCGGTAAATAAACATAGTGCTTTACGTCCACACAAACCATACAGCTTATTGGAGATGTGAACACTATGTAAAGTAAGCGGTCCACATAAACCATAAGGCTTATTGGAGATGTGAACACTATGTAAAGTAAGCGGTCCACATAAACCATAAGGCTTATTGGAGATGTGAACACTATGTAAAGTAAGCGGTAAATAAACATAGTGCTTTACGTCCACAGAAACCATAAAGCTTATTGGAGATGTGAACACTATGTAAAGTAAGCGGTAAATAAACATAGTGCTTTACGTCCACAGAAACCATAAAGCTTATTGGAGATGTGAACACTATGTAAAGTAAGCGGTAAATAAACAGGGTGCTTTACGTCCACAGAAACCACCGATAAGGCTTATTGGGGATGGGAACATGTCTGTAAAGTAAGCGGTAAATAAACAGGGTACTTAACGTCCACAGAAACCATAAGGCTTATTAGGGGTGGGGAGAGGTGAGGAACAGGGAGGTTATACGCATATCCGTCACCACTAAAATGACTTCTGCATTAAGATAGGCAGTGATGAGAGCCATTTTAATGTTTCATTAATTGTGAGGGACAAAGTCACGAGACAGTGTCCATAGACCACAACTTTTGAAGAGAAAGGATAGCCATACTATTTGAACCGAGGTCCCTCTGCTTACCAGCCTAACGCCTTACCGCTAGGCCAAACCGGCTCACTAACATGTATGTGTTAATATTTGAATTTTGCACAGTGCGCCGAGTTCTGTTTTCATGGGCAGCTGTTTACGTGCACGGCGACCTTAAGGACTATTATAAAGACCGGGAGGTCGTGCACAGCGACCTTAAGGACTATTATAAAGACCGGGACCTTAGGACTATTATAAAGACCGGGACCTTAAGGACTATTATAAAGACCGGGAGGTCGTGCACAGCGACCTTAAGGACTATTATAAAGACCGGGAGGTCGTGCACAGCGACCTTAAGGACTATTATAAAGACCGGGAGGTCGTGCACAGCGACCTTAAGGACTATTATAAAGACCGGGAGATCGTGCACAGCGACCTTAAGGACTATTATAAAGACCGGGACCTTAAGGACTATTATAAAGACCGGGAGGTCGTGCACAGCAACCTTAAGGACTATTATAAAGACCGGGACCTTAAGGACTATTATAAAGACCGGGACCTTAAGGACTATTATAAAGACCGGGAGGTCGTGCACAGCGACCTTAAGGACTATTATAAAGACCGGGACCTTAAGGACTATTATAAAGACCGGGACCTTAAGGACTATTATAAAGACCGGGAGATCGTGCACAGCGACCTTAAGGACTATTATAAAGACCGGGACCTTAAGGACTATTATAAAGACCGGGACCTTAAGGACTATTATAAAGACCGGGAGGTCGTGCACAGCGACCTTAAGGACTATTATAAAGACCGGGAGGACCGGGAGGTCTTTATAATGGTCCTTAAGGGCGCTGTGCACGTAAATCAGAATGCGATTTTTTACATTTTTTTTATTATTTTTTTTTGCCTCTCGCAATAACCGCCTGTATAAACAAACGGCGGGGGAGACGGGTGGTTGGGGAGACAGAAAAAAAGCAGAGCGTCAGCTAGGTTACACCGACTTCCTTGTACCGAGAGTTCGTGTCAGTTCGTGTGGCCTGCTCTTTACAGGTAGGGCGATTGGCCTATTCCCAGTTTCTTTACTTCTAACGGTTGCCTGTCGGTGGTAAGACAGTTTGGAATCTGTCATAACAGAGCTGAAACCGACCTCTAAACAGTGCTTGGGGGGGGGGGGGGGGATAGACAAGATCTACTGGTGGTAGTAGTTTGTGCAGTACATATTTTGGGGCGTGTGCATGCGTCCCTTCCCCCTTCTTTATCAACAGAGTGTTTTTGTCGCCGTGGAGAGATCTGGACTTTGACACTGTTTAACACAATGACAGGTTGGTTGACGTAGTGTGTGTGTGTGTGTGTGTGTGTGTGTGTGTGTGTGTGTGTGTGTGTGTGTGTGTGTGTGTGTGTGTGTGTGCCCCGTTTTTACGTGTGTGTGTGTGTGTGTGTGTGGCCGGGACTGAGGGGGAGCTGAGAAGTGGAAAGGGGGGGGGGGGGGGGGAATTACTCTGGGTGTTGTTTGTTGTCTCTTTTGGGGGGTGCATTAAAAAATTTTTTTATTCATGTCTGTAAACTTGTCCAGCACTGAACATTGTGTGTGTGTGTGTGTGTGTGTGTGTGTGTGTGTGTGTGTGTGTGTGTGTGTGTGTGTGTGTGTGTGTGTGTGACTATAATTATATGTTCGTTCACGTATTCTCCATTTTGGTGTCCACGGATTTGTACCGAGGCGTATGAACTCTTTCTGCCAGTCGTGGTCGTCATCACTTTTAGCCCCATCATCGTCATCTGCACTGTCATCGCTTGGATGCAAAATGTAACACACAGTACAATACCGGTCAAGCCGACTAAATGAAGACAATTTCACAGGCCCTATTCTTCGCGGGCAAAACAATGGCAGGCAGTCCGGCAGCAGGCTACATGACGGAAGTGAGCTATTTCCGGTAAATTGGCTCTGGTGACATGACACGGAACACAAAGAATGGCGCTGACAATCGGATTACGTCGGCATGTGGCTTTTGCAAAGCTGAAAAATTGTTCAATGGTGGGCGTGCAGACAGCTAGCTTACTGCAAGGCCGAAGCGAGAGTATTTCAGTCGGAAATGGGCGGGGATTTTCGCCTCTCTTCACCCACCTCCATACTCCCTCCCCACCCCCACCCCCCGCCTTCTCCCCGTCCCTGATAAGCCTTATGGTTTCTGTGGACGTTAAGCACCATGTTTACTTGTTTTGGGATTTTCGCGGCGGCGCTTAAATGCTCTCTCTCTCTCTCTCTCTCTCTCTCTCTCTCTCTCTCTCTCTCTCTCTCTCTCTCTCTCTCTCTCTGCTTACACATCGGAGAAAACGTATGTTTTTATGTATTGCTTACTTTTGCTGTTTTTCTCGCTTGTTACATAACTCAGAGAACAAGAGAATGAATTAGATTGTTAGCAGCACTACTGGACCAGTCGACGACATCTAAATCTGCTTATAAGTATGCGCGCGATGTAAACATATGGTCGGCTGTTTGTGTCACAACAGAGTTTATTCAAAACTGGATATTTTGGTGTATTTTTCGGTGCATTTTATTTGATTAGTTTTCCTTTATGTTTTTCTTTTTTGTTGTATTTGTTTTCTTCTACTCGAAGGTAGAACTGAGCACGTTACTCTCTCTCTCTCTCTCTCTCTCTCTCTCTCTCTCTCTCTCTCTCTCTCTCTCTCTCTCTCTCTCTCTCTCTCTCTCTCTCTCTCTCTGTGCATCTGCTGTGTGGAGCAATGCCAGTGAGGTTCACTTAAAAGAACTCAACTCCCTCCACAGACGAGCAGAAAAACTTACATTACCTGATCACTCCCTGTCAACGACGGCAAAAGTTAAGAAATTAGACATTCTTCCACGGCAGGAACAATTCGTGTAGAACACAGCTGTGCTTATGTTTAAAGTCCGTATGGGTTGGGCGCCTCAATATGTATGCGACCTTCAAAACAGAGCGCCTGCACAATATGAGTTTTAAAAAAAATGTCTTACCGCGCACTCGCATTGACCTATATAAGATGAGTTTTGCGTTCTGTGGGTCATAGGGGCGGGGATAGCTCAGTGGTTAGAGCGCCGGACTCGTGATTGAAAGGTCGCGGGTTCGAATCCCTGCTGGAACGGCGGGAGAATTTTCTTCTCCAGGGTCGACTTTCTGTGCTGACTCTTATTTCGGTATCCGTTCCACCCCCGTGTTACCACAGTAGCACGTAAAAAATCCCGGTCATTCTGCCAAAAGTGCAGGTGGCAGGTTACAGCTAAACACGCATACACCTTACGTATGTCGCTTTTATTGAACCGTGCTTCGGCATTGGTCACAACTTGTCCCTAATATGTCAAATGACATCTGAGGACATTAAGCATCAACTCATCATCATCATCATCATCTGTGGGTCATCTGTCTGGAACTCTCTTCCTTTGAAAATGAAACCGTACAAGTCTGTGCGTGGCTTCAAGGTAGGCCTGCGTAAGATCCTGATTGACAAATAAAATCGTGTTCAGGGGAAGGGAATCTTTGGTATAACTATGTTTGTTAAACTTTTGTGCCAGTATATTTACTGTTCTTGTTTTGCTTATTGGTAAAAAGGAGAAAAATGTAAATGCTTGTAAAACAAACAAACAAACAAACAAAAATATGTTTGTTGTTGTTGTGTTTTTCTCGTTATTTGAATGGTTCATTTGTTATATGTTCCGATTAACATTGAAAGATCTCCTTTGTATTATCGATAGTATTAATACTTGTGTGCCCAGCTTCTCTCTCTCTCTCTCTCTCTCTCTCTCTCTCTCTCTCTCTCTCTCTCTCTCTCTCTCTCTCTCTCTCTCTCTCTCTCTCTCTCAAATCAACATAAACAAATTTTGTGGGGCCTTGTTCATTGACTTTGCTAAAGCTTTTGAGGTAATCAATCATGACCTACTTCTAAGAAAACTAACCCTCTACGGCCTATCAGCGAACACCCTTAGTTTAATTTTGCTCCTTCCTCAACAGCCGCCTCCAAAAGGTTACACTGAAAGATAATCAGTCGGGTTTTAAAATAGTTTTATTTAGAGTTCCCCAAGGATCTGTCCTAGGACCTCTCCTGTTCTCCATCTATATAAACGACCTACCTTTACATATCCCTTCTGCTAAATGTGACATGTTAGCAGATGACACGACAATTCACACCCCTGGACAGGATGTACCTGCAGTAACAACTGTTCTCCAGTCATGTCTCTCTGATGTTGTTGAATGGACACATCTTAATCATATGTCTCTTAACCCGTCAAAAACGAAGTACATGATTCTAACGACGCGTCAGAAGCGACAACTACTTCACTCGCCATCTGCACACCTTTCCGTTGGTAACCAACAAATAACTGAGGTCAGTGACCACAAAGTATTAGGTGTTGCAATAGACAATAATCAGACCTGGGGCCACACATTCGTGACCTGTGCAAAACTACTGCTAAAAAAGTCTACCAATCAGCAAAAATTAAGCATTTTATTAACTTTCATGCCAGAAAAACGTTTTTCCAAGCACACATTCAGTCAGGTATAGATTATGCTTCAACTCTTTGGGACTCAGCAAGTGACTCTTTACCAAAACCCTTGAAGTCACTACACAGGCGAGCAATCAAAATTGTTCTAAAACGAACCAGCCTTAGCGATAAAGACTACAAAGCGGCTCAAATTCTCCCGCTATCTTCTAGGTTAATGAGTAACAAAGCGCGTTTTGTGCACAAAATTGTATCGGGTAGGGCACCGATGTATCTATCAACAAAATTATTGATTAATCAAAGTTCGAGGAATTCATCAAGAAAGTTAAATGTGCCAATACCAAGGATAGATTTATTCAAGTCCAGCCTGGTTTATTCTGGTCCTGCTCTCTGGAACTCACTGCCCAGCGAAGTGAGGCTTCCAGTCAGTCCTTCAGTGTTTAAAAAGCATCTTACGCTTCATATGTTATCTCTCTTAGGTGTTACGTGAAACCATGATCATAGATATAATAATAATAAAGAGGATTTCTAGAGCGCCCATCTACCACACTAGGTGGCAGCACAGGGCGCTTTACAATAACACTAACCACACACACACACACACACACACACATGCACGCACGCACGCACGTGCGCGCGCGCGCGCGCGCACACACACACACACACACACACACACAGTGTCGGACGAGAGGATGGGCAGGGCTGTGAAAAACAGTTTAGAAATAATTATTAAACAGGTGCGTCTTGAGGGCGGCTTTAAAAGAGGAGGTAGAATCAGAGTGGCGGAGTGTTTGAGGCAAATTGTTCCAGACAGATGGGCCAGCATAAGAAAAAGATCTTTCACCAAATGTTTTTGTGTTTACACGGCGGGTGACAAAGGTTCGTGTGTCAGATGCAGATCGTAATTGTCTTGCTGGAGTATAAGGTTGAAGGAGATCGGACAGATACTGAGGGGCTGTTCCAGAGATGGAGTTGAAGCAGATAGTTGAAATTTTGTATTTAATGCGATGTGTTACTGGTAGCCAATGCAGAGTTTCAAGAATAGGATGGATGTGGTCAGATTTCTTAGCTTTACACACAAGCCTTGCTGCTGCATTCTGAACTTTTTGAAGTTTGTCTAGTAAGTACTGAGGGCAACCTGAAAGCAAAGAGTTACAGTAGTCTAAGCGAGAGAGGACAAGAGAGCATACAAGGGTTTGGGTTGCTTGAGTGGTGAGAAGGTGTCGTACGGAACTTATATGCCTGATCTATATGTATGCGGCTTTACACGTGTTGCTTATGTGTTGAGACATGCTGAGATTCGAGTCCAGGGTTACACCGAGGTTTTTAACAGACGACACAAATGGGACATCGGCGTCTCCGATGATATATATCTCTCTCTCCATGTGCTGCTCCAAACTGTGTTGTGCTATTCAGGCAGCCCATACATTTTGTGTCTGTGCTCTATGTGCAGGTAGTTTTCGATGACAAACATGTTCTTAGTCTTATGTGCGTGCGCGCGTGTATATATATTTACCCTAGATCAAGCAAATTTTTATATGTATATATTTTCTGGTTTTTAATGCTCATTATCTACTTGTTTCTCGGTTTACTGATGTCCATTTCAACATGAACTGTATGAATGTACATGTACTCAACATACTGTAGCTCACTGTATCCTTAGTTAACAGTAGTTTCGCTCATGGGCGAGGGCTGGATGTAAAAAGACCTCGAGTCTTCTCCACTACCCTCGTAAAATAAAGTTTATTCATTCATTCATTCGTTCATTCATGCATTCTCTCTCTCTCTCTCTCTCTCTCTCTCTCTCTCTCTCTCTCTCTCTCTCTCTCTCTCTCTCTCTCTCTCTCTCTCTCCCCCCCCCCCCCCCCTCCTTTTGTACACGCTGTTGTTATTTGAACGGTTCGCATTGTTGCTTCCTCTTCTCACTTATTGTGTGTGTGATTCAGGCCTACACTTACTGTTCTTGCTTCCATTATTTATAATCACAGTGCTTGTCCATCCCCACCCCCCGCACCCCTTTTGTTCGCTTTTTTCCTTTCTTATAATGTCAGTGTTTATTATTATTACTAAGTTTATTATTTAAGTTCTAAGTTATTATTACAGTGTTTTATTATTATTACTAAGTTTATTATTTAAGTTCTAAGTTATTATTACAGTGTTTTATTATTATTACTAAGTTTTGTTGTACCACTTGGTTGTGTTGTAATTGTATCAAGGACAGGTTGCTCGAAAGGCATTCGTGCCTAAACCTTTACCCTTGCGTAGTAAAGTTCCTCTCTCTCTCTCTCTCTCTCTCTCTCTCTCTCTCTCTCTCTCTCTCTCTCTCTCTCTCTCCCCCCCCCCTCCTGTCTCTCTCACTCTAGGACAGACGTAGTGGTCCTGGGACTAGATACACACTCACCCGGAACGCCAGGCCAACGAGTCCCAGCCGTGGCGTGTTTGCAGCAATTGTTTAAATATTTGTGCGCGCTTTTGGAAACAAGGGGCAACAACACATCGACCTCGCGACAGGAATACGTGTCAGCGTATGTGTCGACCGAAAAACAAACCTAGCTTCCATTTCGCTGTGCCGCTTCAAGGCCGCGCTTTCAGCGTGCCTTGCAAATGACAGCTTAAAGGGGAACGAAGGCAAAGAAAAATCACGAGCCCTCGCGACAGGAAGGGAATGCAAAATAGACAACTACCCTTTTTCCCATTCCTTTTTTTTTCTTTTCTTTTTTTTCTTCTTCTTCTTCTTTTTTTTTTTTTTCTTTTTGTATCGTTCTGTTTGTTGAAATTAACAATCAATGTTTGAGCGTCGCGAAACTTGACTCGACCCTGAGTGCTGCCATTTTGTGTCCGGCAGTCTGTGTCAATGACGTCGTGATCAAAGCTGGCATAAAGTGTCCAAAATGTCACGAAGCAACCTGTGACGTTTTTCTGCTGTCCGTTGGTAAAGAGCGAACCAACATCAGTATGTGCATTCACCTCGGGAGCTCAAACAAAAAAATCCATGTGTATAATTATTCATAGTTAATTAGTTCTGGGATTTTAACTGATCCTCTTGACTAATCCTGTCAACCGCACAGGGTCACATCAGGAGGAATCACACATTCAAAAATCGAGTGCACAAGTTCAAAACACAAGTCACTAGATCACAAGTTTGCCTAATTCACTGTTGCAATGTCAAAAATCAACTATCCATCTCTCAGTACACAATAACACATGTATGAATTAGTACACCAAAACCAGTTTCCGTTCCATTTCTCGGTACCTGTTTATATTCCGTACACACTCACCAGGGGAACCTGTTAAATCGCTTGTGACTATGAGCAAGATAACCCGTTTTATTCCGCGGGCACACACGAGATAAAGTACGGAGAGGATTCGGGTGGGGGGGAGGGGGGGGGAGGTTAATGGACCGGGAACTGAGGTAGAAATTCGAACAAGAAACACACTTGAACTTCCTGGCAGTTGGTGAAGCATGCATGGCTATATTCTGACCTACTCGCAGCTTTAATGGGAGAACATTAATTTTGTTAGCTCTGGGTTCTCATCAGAGGGCACTTTAATTTCTTCTGCGTCTGTAGCACCCTACTGAGGAAATAATTATTCCTAGAACATGATAGTAAACAAATGAAACATGCAGATGAAAATGTTTGCACACTGTTGTACGCTTTCAGGCCAGTTTGTGTCTTCAGTTAGGTTCGTCTTTAAAATGGGCATAGGGTGTGATTCGTCATGGGGCCGTGTGTGTGTGTGTGTGTGTGTGTGTGTGTGTGTGTGTGTGTGTGTGTGTGTGTGTGTGTGTGTGTGTGTGTGTGTGTGTGTGCCTTGTTCCATAAGATATTATATGACCATAGGCCATGTGATCTGAAAGAGTATAGACCATAAAACATTTCAAAACAGGTAGAACGTAGATCATAGAACAAACACTGACATGAACCAGAGAACCAAGATGCGGTTCTGAAAAAAATGGTTATTATCCATAAATTAGGAAGCGACAATGTTTTCCTTTGGGCCGAGTGTGCGAATTATGGATCGATACGAATCTTTACAACTTTTTACGAATCAGAGCTGATATCGCCACTTTTGTCAAGTCTCTTCACCCCCCCCCCCCCTCTCTCTCTCTCTCTCTCACACACACACACACACACACACACACACACACACACACACACACACACACACACACACACAGCAATAAATATACCACAACACAATACACACGCGCAAGGCCTCCGCTCTCACGCGCACAAAGCGCGCTAAATAAAAGACCAAACCGGAAAGCATGTCAGCCTAGGAGCCGTAGCTAGGCTACACGGACAGCCAAGCGAACGCAAATCGTTAATTCATGCACACACTCCCAAACCTCCAACGTCTCAACTGCTTGCTGCCTCGCCTTTTGATTGTGCGTCAGGCGACTGATTTAAACAAACAACGGTTATGCGAGAGCCGAGGAGCGCGCGACAAGAATTTTGCTGTGGCCACTCCCAGTACAGCCAATACAGTTGTCGCCGTGCGGGTCTCGGCCCTTAAAGGAGCTATCGTGTCACAACCCCGCGCATAGTTCAGGAGCTGTGTGAGAGTCGAGGTGGACGTCCTGGGCTGTCCGTCCTAACGAGCCTTCTGAACCGTAACCCGAAGAAGGAAATATTTGCACACAATATTTGCCTTCATTTTCAGGCCAACTACCGCCTTCGCTTCATGTTCGGTTGAGGTAGAGGATACATTTTTAATAAATTTTAAAAAGGGGCGTCGGTCATGATGGATACATATCAGGGCGATTTAAAGTATATATATAGAAAATCCATGAGGAACTTGTCAGGGGTCAGACTTGAAACAGAATGTCTCCTCCTTTTGGAGGGGGGAGATGGGGGGGGGGGGGGGGGGCGGCACACCTTCTCCCAAGCAGCCCTTTAGTTTTCTGGGCCGGCTAGCTATAAATAGCTATTTAGCTCTGTGTCAGCAGGAGTCTGACTCTGTTGCCTGTGGCAGTGCATGGCTGACAGTACACAGTGGGGGATGGGGTTACAGGGTCATATGTGTGTTTCCGTCTTCATTGCAATTAAAGAAGTAACTGAGATATCTTTGTAGAAACTGCAGATGTCAAACATAGCACTTTTGACACTTTAGTGTAATTTGTTTTGGAAGGAAAAAAACAACTGTTAGTGGAGTCAAAAGGGGCATGCATGGTTGAATCTTTACTTACTATTACACTGATGTTTTTTACCAATAAGCACCAGAGGTTTTTGCAGTCAAACTAAGAATGGCACCGTAAAGTACAACTACTACTAGACAGACATGCAAAGTGGTTTCAGAAAGTAAATTGAATTACCTTGGCTATGGTGGTCTGGTAGTCCACACCCTTCAGCAGTGATAAGCAGAACTCAGCTACTCTACAGCACACCCATTGTGTACTGTTATATTCCTTACACTTTACTTCTATAAAGTTTTGTCAAATAGAATCCAAAACATCGCCCGAGTACTATCAAAAACACTGGTATCCAAGCACAGGTATCCATTCCACAACAAGGCGTTGTGTGTCTGCCTGTGGGCAAGACCAGGTGGTAGGGATACTGACACCGGGTTCTCATTTACAACCCCTCCTGACCTGTCAGCTAATTACTCCCATGTTTGTCAGCATGCAATGTGACGAACAGAGCCTGGAGAGTGCAGAGATCACTACACACCATCTGGGAAAACCTCTGGTCTTGATTTATGAGGTCTGATAATTTCCCTCAAATGAAAAGGAAGGGAGGAATTGATTGTGGCACCATCAATGTTTACAACCTAACAAAACACAAATTACTGCTGTCAGACTTGACCAAGAGGTGCCAGGGGACAGTCTGGCATGTGAGTAAACAGGAGATAACATCCCAAAGATGCTGAGGTGTGAAGAGTGGTGCACAATCTTTGTGAAAGTAAGAGGAAGGGGACTGAATCTTGAAGCTGCAGCCGCCATTTTGAAACCGTCTTGTAGCCAGGCAACGGGCCCCTAGAAAGCCCTGGCTGGCCTGAAACTGACCCCAGCAGGGCTAATGAGGTCAAATCAGGCAGGCGGCAGGGAGCAACTAAAGAGTACACTCTGACTGTTGCACTGAGAAGGTGTGGGGGGGAGATGATGATTGTGATACTGTATTACGCAAGGATGAAAAATTAAGCGCAAATTAGTTGTGTGTGTGTGTTGTTGTTGTTATTGGCTTTTTTCTTTGTGTGTGTGTGTCTGTGTTGTTTTGTTGTTGTTGTTGGTTGTTGTTTTGGGGGTCTTTTGGGGTTTGGTTTTGTATGTTGTTGTTGTTGGGTTGTTGTTGGTTTTCTCTGTGTGTGTGTGTGTGTGTGTGTGTGTGTGTGTGTGTGTGTGTGTGTGTGTGTGTGTGTGTGTGTGTGTGTGTGTGTGTGTGTGTGTTTGGGGAGGCGGGGCGGTGGATCTGAGAGACACAGATAGGCAGAGAGACACAGTTTCATTCGGTTC
Organism: Alviniconcha strummeri; assembly: GCA_963584105.1. NCBI lineage: Eukaryota > Metazoa > Mollusca > Gastropoda > Provannidae > Alviniconcha > Alviniconcha strummeri. Next base: position 17,421,599 of record OY757553.1, read on the forward strand.
AGTCCAAACAGTTGTACCAAGGTAGCCGGGAATGCCCATAAATTATGTGCTCTATTCCGTCTCTCCAAAATTCAGTTTGTGAAACCAGCGCTCTCCCTATAAATTACATGCAGAACAAAGAGACTGGTTACTTGTCCGCGTGCCGCATTAAGACAACGCCTGCCGTCATAAGACTCGGGCTTCGGCGGAACATGGCCAAGTCCGGCACCACACTCCGAGCCTCGCTTTCCGGCACCCGTCCTCCAAACTGCCATAACTGGCTACGACACTAAGTAAGTAAACATGGTGCATAACGTCTACAGAAACCATAAGGCTTATTAGAGACGGGGAGAAGGGGGGAAGGGGAATGGAGGTGGGGGAAGATGGAGAGTATATACCTGTCGCTACACTGTCACCACCAGAATGACCTGCATTAAGATGGGCAGCGATGAGAGCCATTTTAATGTTTCATTAATTGTGAGGGACAAAGTCACAAGACAGTGTCCACAAATCACAACTTTTGAAGAGAAAGGAGAGCCGAAGCGGTATCGAACCGAGGTCCTTCCGCTTACCAGCTTAACGCCTTACCGCTAGGCCAATCCGGCTCACCGCTACGACACTGCAGGAGCGCTCGCTCTTTATCTTCTCGCATCTGTCCACTGACACTGTCGGCGCCCCCCCCCCCCCCCTCCCGACGCTTTCCGGCACCTTGCTCCAAGGAGGACGGATGTCGGAAACCTTGCTTGGAGTCTGAGTACTAGTAAGTCTGTGCAGCCGGCAGAGCGTCAAGCACTCACGTAATCCTGAAGCGCGTCCGCCCCGGGTAACAATGACTTCCGTCTCGATTCAAACACTTCCGGTTTTATCTGTGCCGGCCTAAGCAATGTGGATGGTTATAAAAGAAACAAACGCCTGACATAATTTGAGTTGACTGTTGCCATTTACTGCCGTTTGAGCAAAGAAGATGTCCGTTAGCTGACAGTTTTCGGAGACCTGTGGCGTAACTTAACCAGCTATGGCAGTGGTTGGAGGACGGATGTCGTAAACCAAGGCTTGTTGGAGTCTGGTCCGGCACTGGACAGGTCAGCATAAGCTGCTGCTGCAGTTCTGCTGCTTAATGTCCTCGGATGTCGGTTGACATATTAGGGACAAGCTGAGACCAGTGCGTTAGCATGGTTCAATATTGCTTTACGTCCACGGAAACCATAAGGCTCGTTAGGACGGAAAGCCCAGGACGGCCACCTCGACTCTCACACAGCTCCTGGGCTCTGTATCAACCTAAGTGAACCATGGACCTATATATGGTGCTTTACATTCACAGCAACCGTGTGTCATAGTTCAGGAGATGTGTGAGAGTCGAGGTGGCCGTCCTGGGCTGTCCGTCCTAACGAGCCTTCTGGTTTCCGTGGACGTAAAGCTATATTGAACCATGCTTCGGCATTGGTCTCAGCTTGTCCCTAATATGTCAACTGACATCTGAGGACATTAAGCAACACTACCTACCTAACTAGCAACCGTGAGCCGGTTTGGCCTAGCGGTAAGACGTTAGGCTGGTAGGCGGAAGGACCTCGGTTCGATACCGATTCGGCTCTCCTTTCTCTTCAAAAAGGTTGTGGTTTGTGGACACTGTCTTGTGACTTTGTCCATCGCTTCCTACTGAAACATTAAAATGGCTCTCATTGCTGCCCATCCTAATGCAGGAGTCATTCTGGTGGTGACAGTGTAACGACAGGTATATAATCTCCCTCTCCCCCACCTCCATACCCCCTCCCCTTCTCCCCGTCCATAATAAGCGTTCCTGTGGCCGTTAAGCACCATGTTTACTTACAGCAACCATAAAGCCCGTTCTTAATTGGGCGAATGTTTCTTCGCGAAGCTGGTTGGAAGTATTCGGCGAAGCTAGTTGGTTCTTAATTGGGCCAACTTTTCTTCGCGAACCTAGTTGGAAGTATTCGTCGAAGCTATATTCGGGGTCCAAAAACCTTCGCTCAGCATGTTCTGGGAACATTCGCCCTATTGGCCGATCATTGCCTCTGATTGGATGAGAGCAGAGCTCTCCTGCGAGTGAAGAAAAAACAAAAATAAAAATGGATGACGGTGTCGCTAGGTTCTTCACTCGCTTCGAAGGGAATTTGTTTATTTGTTGACTTGTGGAAGGCGCAGCCTTGCCTCGGAGACCCAGAATGAGATAGTAGTTAATTACCCTGTGAGGGATGATTAAAGTCTATTGACTTGACGTGACTTTAGCCTACATTTACGATCATGCTGTCTGCTGCGCGTCTGCCGCAAGTTCGGGCCGAAGCTTGCATCTTATTACAAGCCAGTTGAGAATGAAGTAAAGTTTGGACTGTCCGAACCATATTCGGCGAACTAAAAGTTCAATTAAGAAACGAATCATAGTTCGTCGAAGTGTCCGAAGTATGTTCGGGCGAACAAACATTGGCCCAGTTAAGAACGGGCTTAAGGCTGTGGGAAATCAAACCGAAGTCCTTTCGCTTACCTGCCTAAAGCCTTACCGCTAGGCCAAGCCGGCTCACGATACTGCGCCAGCAAGGAAGTAAGTAAACATGGAGTTTAACGGCCACAGATACCATGAGACTTATTAGGGACGGGGGGAAGGGGGTATGGAGGTGGGGAAGAGGGAAATTATATACCTGTCGCTACACTGTCATCACCAGAATGATTCTTGAATGAAGATAGGCACCAACGAGAGCCATTTTAATGTTTCATTAATTGTGAGGGACAAAGTCACAAGATGGTGTCCACAAACCACACGCTTTTTGAAAAGAAAGACGATCCGAAGCGGAATCGAACCTAGACCCTTCTGCTTACCTTACCGCTAGGCCAAACCGGCTGACGGTACTGCGCCAGCCTTCAAGGGGGTCTTTAATAACTGCTTTGGTTTGGCTTAAGTGCCGGGTAGGTCACCATATATACAGTGGAAGCGTGCTCTGGCTGCCACAGCGTGAGGGGAAGAGTGGGGCAAGCGGTAGAGGGGGGGGAGGTAGAGGGAGGGGTAGAGAGGGAGGGGGGTTGGCAGCAAGAGGGTTGTTTGGCCACTCGGTCGTCTCACGTGAACGCCGGCACGCAGGTGTGTGGGAATTAGACTTGTGCTGTCGAAGTGAGACTGGGTAAGGTGAGTGCGCGGCACAGTGTGGGTATAGTTTCTCGTATCGTTGTATTGAGTGTTTCAGTCATATTTCAACTCGTAAAATTTATGTCAGCTAGCTGTGTCGATCGGAACTTGCTTCCTACATGTTTAATCGATTCTACATCACTTGCTTACTACATGTTTAATCGATTCTACATCACTGGAGTAAGACTCGGTCAGGTGAGTGGCGCAGACTTGATACAATTTCTCATATTACAGTATGTAGCGTTTTAGTCATAGTTTAACTCGTGTAAAAGTTTGGTCATCTGCCTCGATCGGCACTTAGTCGGTACATATTTAATGGACTCTACCTCATTATTTGGTATGGGCTGGTGCGGTCTTGCCTTGTGGTGGGGTTTTAAACACTTCAGTCTGGTATAAGGCGACAAATTGTTAAAACCTGCTTTTTTTCCACCTCTTTTCTTTTCTGTTTTGCTCCTGGAAACTGTTTCTTCAACACTTCTTGGACTTGTGCGAGAATTTGATACATGTTTGTTTTTGTTGGTCTTAATTTTGAAACGGTTTCGACATTTTATTATGTCTTTTTAGTCACTTTTCTGCACGCCTTTTCCTGGTTGTGTGAAAGCCTGTTACACACATCTTTTGGGTCTCATGAGGCAGTCTGTTGCACACTTTCTTCTGGTCCTATGTGGCAGTATGTTACACACTTCTTTCTGGTCTTTAAGAGGCACTAGTCTGTTACACAGTTCCATATGATATTATGTGGCAGTATATGTGGTATTATGTGGCAGCCTGTTACACACTTCTCTCTGGCCCTGTGAGGCAGTCTGATACGCGCTTCTTTCTAGTCTTCTGAGGCAGTCTGTCACACATTTCTTTCTGATCTTCTGAGGCAGTCTGTTACACACTTCTGTATGATACTATGTGGCAATCTCTTACTTCTGTATGATACTATGTGGCAGTCTGTTACACACTTCTGTATGATACTATGTGGCAGTCTGTTACACAGTTCTGTATGATACTATGTGGCAGTCTGTTACACATTTCTTTCTGGTCCTATGAGGCAGTCTGATAGACGCTTCTTTCTAGTCTTGTGAGGCAGTCCGTGATATTCTTCTTTCTGATGAGGCAGTCTGCTACACTCTAGTTTTAGACTTATGAGGACGTCTGTTGGATATTTATTTCTGGTCTTGTGAAGCAGTCTGTTGCACACTTGTTCTACTCATATGTGGCAGGTTTTTCCCTTCTAGTTATGTGAGGCAATGTGTTGCACACTTCGTTCTACTCTTATGTGGCATTTTTTCCCCTTCTAGTTATGTGAAGCAGTCTGTTACACACTTCGTTCTACTCATATGTGGCATGTTTTTCCCTTCTAGTTATATGAGGCAGTGTGTTGCACACTTCGTTCTACTCTTATGTGGCAGGTTTTTTTGTTTTTGTTTTGTTTTTCTGGTTATGTGAGGCAGTCTGTTACACGGTTCTTTCTAGTCTTGTGAGGCGGTGTGCGACACACTTCTTTGTGATCTTACGCGGCAGTCTGTTACACGGTTCTTTCTAGTCTTGTGGGGCGGTGTGCGACACACTTCTTTGTGATCTTACGCGGCAGTCTGTTACACGGTTCTTTCTAGTCTTGTGGGGCGGTGTGCGACACACTTCTTTGTGATCCTACGCGGCAGTCTGTTACACGGTTCTTTCTAGTCTTGTGGGGCGGTCTGCGACACACTTCTTTGTGATCTTACGCGGCAGTCTGTTACACGCTTCTCTCTGGTCCCCAGGCAATTAGCTGCACGCGTCTTTCTAGTCATGTGGAACGGTTTGGTACTGACACATTCATTCTGGCACGAAAAGACATACTGTACACATTAACCATTTCAGGTCTCATGAGAGCATTAGTTATACTACGAATAGACTTCTTTCTGGACTCGAAAAGACATTTTGTTAAATGCATTGTTTTGTGGGGTGTTTTTTTCTCTTTCTTTCTTTCTTTCTTTCTTTCTTTCTGTTCGCCCGTTTCACTGCTGCTTTGTGCAACGTTGTGTTCATGTCTCGATCATTGCCGACTTGTGTGATACAGAAACCATGCTCTTAAACAATGCTCTTACATGTCAGGGTCCTAGTTCTATGTTTTGAAAGTGTGAAAACTTCCGGGGGCAGATCTCCCAAACCGGTTATTCAGTTCTTTGATTCACACACACACACACACACACACACACACACACACACACACACACACACACACACACACACACACACGCGCACACACACTATCACATTGAAATTCAGCCCCCATCCGA
>OY757553.1:17429483-17436983 GCA_963584105.1 Alviniconcha strummeri
ACCGTGGGAATACACGTCCCGTCCTCGCTTTGGATCAGTTTCCTCAGTTTCTCCATGAATAGTCTTAACCCCTTCACTGCCGTGTATACACGAACGCCTTAATGCTGGGCAGTAGAATGTGAAATTTGAAATCCGTTGGCTTTTAGCACAAAGAAGGATCTGCACAATATTGAAAGTAGGCCTGTTATAGGCCAGGCAAAGTTTCCGTTCATGGGCCTTTGTGTGCACTTGTCAGTCCGGAAAATGTATCAGTTGGGGCAGTTGGCAGTGAAGGGGTTAAGAATGGCCCATTCTCCGCCGGTACGGGTTCCGGCTTTCTTTCCTGGTGATCTACGTCCACAGAAACCATAAGGCTTATCGGGGGGGGGGGGTGGGGGGGGGGGATATGGAGGTGGGGGAAGAGGGAGATTGTATATCTATCGCTACACTGTCACCACCAGAATGACTCCAGCATTAAGATGGGCAGCGATGACAGCCGTTTTAATGTTTCATTAATTGTGAGGGACAAAGTCAGAAGACGGTGTTTACTGACAGACCACAACCTTGTTGAAGAGAAAGGAGAGCCGAAGCGGGATCGAGCCCAGGCCCTTCTGCTTACCAGCCTAACGCCTTACCGCTAGGCCACACCGGCTCACTGGCTTCGGCTCGTAAACTCTTGGTTACTTGTAGCCCCAGGGGACAGAATGTGCAGAGTTGTGGCGTGACGGAGCCGGTGCTGGTCATTTTGGTATCGACGCGAACGAGGCTTAATGGCCTGCGATGTCGGGCTGACATATTAGGGACTTTCCAGCACCACTCTGGCCATTCCATTTGATCGTGCAGTATAGATGGCGGCACTGTTATAACACTGGAGTGCGTGAGCCGGTTTGGCCTAGCGGTAAGGCTGGTGTTGCTGGTAATCGGAAGGACCTCGGTTCGATACCGATTCGGCTTTCCTTTCTCTTCAAAAAGGTTGTGGTTTGTGGACACCGTCCTCTGACTTTGTCCATCACTTCCTACTGAAACATTAAAATTGCTCTCATCGCTGCCCATCTTAATGCAGGAGTCATTCTGGTGGTGACAGTGTAGCGACAGGTATAATAGTCTGCCTCTATCCCCCCACCTCCATAATCCCTTCTCCCCGTCCCTAATAAGCCTTAGGGTTTCTGTGGACGTTAAGCACCATGTTTACTTACTTACGCGGTCAGGGTTCCAGGCGAGATCAAAAGATCAAGAGATCTTAGAGAGGGGAGGTGGAGCTGGACCCTCACTTTTGCCCAGAAGAGATCATGAGTAGGGAGGTGGTGCTGGGCTGAGCAAGTTGGACGTCTTTTGCTTCGAGTTGTCCAAGTTGTTCGTCAACAGCGGTGCAACGGACATTGTCTTAGTGACTCTGTCCAGCACAGCAGTTGAAAGAGCAATTGCGCAGTGCACAAGTCGCTGGGCAATGGCGAGGGGACACCGCCTTAACACTTTCATTGTTCTGGCGGCGGTCCACGGTCTCTCCGGTCTTTTTCGGGCGGTGATGAGTTGATGCTTAATGTCCTCAGATGTCATTTGACATATTAGGGACAAGTTGTGACCAATGCCGAAGCACGGTTCAATAAAATCCACATACGTAAGGTGTATGCGTGTTTAGCTGTAACCTGCCACCTGCACTTTTTGGCAGAATGACCGGGATTTTTTACGTGCTACTGTGGTAACACGGGGGTGGAACGGATACCGAAATAAGAGTCAGCACAGAAAGTCGACCCTGGAGAAGAAAATTCTCCCGCCGTTCCAGCAGGGATTCGAACCCGCGATCTTTCAAGCACGAGTCCGGTGCTCTAACCACTGAGCTATCCCCGCCCCCCCCATTTTCGGGCGGTTTCCGCGGTCGAGCCTTTCACTCTCGCCCCTTCCCACTCTGTCCCCGTCCCTAATGCTGTAATAGGCCAACTCGCCTCCGTGGACGTAAAGCAACACTAAACCAACCAACTTACGCTGGAGCGTGACGCCTGTGTTGGGCTGCGGCGTGTTAGAGCCTGCAAGTCCGGCACCGTTCAGTGGCTGTAACCTTCGCCGATTGGCGGTGGCTGCCGGTCTCTTCGGGTCGTTAAGTGGCGGCGTCTCGCTTCAGTGTTGCTTTACGTCCACAGAAACGATCAGGCTTATTTGAGACAGGGAGCCCATATATATTTGTGGGTGTTGGGGGAGGTGTGTGTGTGTGTGTGTGTGTGTGTGTGTGTGTGTGTGTGTGTGTGTGTGTGTGTGTGTGTGTGTGTAATCAGGCAGCTAGATCTGTGCTTTCGGAGCTCTGTAGACGAGTACCTTTTAGAGACACAGTTTTGCTTTCAGGAATTCTGGCAACGACTGCTAACCATAGACCGCCTCTTGTCACAGCTGGGCTTCGTGGGACCCCATCCGGGCGGCGGAGTCGGACTGCAGCACGTGTTGAGACTATTACCTTTGTGTGGTTGCTTAGCGACCGTGCAGCTGCTGATCAATGGAGCAACCCGCACGATTATTCCGACTGCTTCATTGATGACACTGTGGTCGTAACCTGTGACGCACAGGCGCACGCTTTAAATTCACTAGAGAACAGCGACGGCAGGTTTGATCTGAAGCAGTCCTGCGTGTTGAAAATCCCAGCTATGGGCGAACTGCGTTGATCGTTGGACCAGCCCGTCGTGAGGAAACTATTTGCCTTCACGCATTAATTCTGTTCTTACCAACGTGCTCCTGTATGGTTCACTCCATCAAACACTCGCTCAGCTTTCAAATATGTACTAACTCTGCAAAATATCCAAGCGTCTGGCATTGGTACCGTCTATTAAATCATCTCAAACTCATCGCTTCAAGCTATCGTACTGATAGCGCGTGTGTGTAGTGTGTGTGTGTTCTCGGTGTTATTGTTGTTGGCCAAAAGCTGTTCCTCAGTTCACGAGTTGTTGAGTTTGGTGTTGATGTTTTTCTCGGAGAGCGAGCGCTTGTTGTGACTATGGCTGATACCTTGTTTTTTGTTTTAAAGTAAATTTTTATGGACAATGTGCTCCAATCGGAAAAATCGAGTGCACAAAAAGAAATTCATATTATAAGTAGTAGCAGTAATTTCACCCAAACTTCTTCTTTCGTTCTAAGATTATTCAGTGCGGTTGACGGGACGTGAAAATTCAATTATTAAGTAACTTCTTCTCTCATCCTGAGAAGTGAGACGATCCTGTGTGGGTGGGTGTAAATCAAATGTGTTCACAGAATCGCGTTTGCATTTCAGGGGAAGTAAGTTGGTCGTTGCGATGTTTTCCAGCATTTATTTATTGAGGTTACCTCCCTTCGCGTGATGTTTTTGATGATACCGCCCTTCTCTCTCTCTCTCTCTCTCTCTCTCTCTCTCTCTCTCTCTCTCTCTCTCTCTCTCTCTCTCTCTCTCTCTCTCTCTCTCTCTCTCTCTCTCTCTCTCTCTGCTTCGCCCTGATATAACCGCACTGGTTGACTGGGCGTAAAACACCAAGTTACTTATTTACTGTCTGTCTGTCTGTCTGTCTGTCTGTCTGTCTGTCTGTCTGTCTGTCTCTCTCTCTCTCTCTCTCTCTCTCTCTCTCTCTCTCTCTCTCTCTCTCTCTCTCTCTCTCTCTCTCTCTCTCTCTCTCTCTCTCTCTCTTTCCTCGTACATAGCCTCTGTTCATTCAGCTAGGGACAGATTTTCCTCGTGCAGTCTGCTGTTTAAAGCATGCACATCTCTGTTTACAGGGAGGCGACGAAAAACACCGAGGCATCGATGACCTGACACCATTCCAGATCGTACGGAGACCTGACACCATTCCAGATCGTACGGAGACCTGACACCATTCCAGATCGTAAGGAGACCTGACACCATTCCAGATCGTACGGAGACCTGACAACATTCCAAGCCGTCAGGAGATCTAACACCGCAGCAAGCCCCTGAGCGGACCTGACAAGGGAGCCAAAGTGCCAGACAGACGGGTAGAAGGGCGTGACAAGGGAGCCCCGGTGCCAGACAGACGGGTAGAAGGGCGTGACAAGGGAGCCCCGGTGCCAGACAGACGGGTAGAAGGGTGTGACAAGGGAGCCCCGGTGCCAGACAGACGGGTAGAAGGGCGTGACAAGGGAGCCCCGGTGCCAGACAGACGGGTAGAAGGGGTAGAGGAGCTGCGTGGACCACGTTGCAGCATGACGGGGTGCAATCGCCTCACCGCTTCCCGCAGCCTCACGCGACAAAAGGTCATCGCCAAGCTGAAGGTCGTCGCCGTCGTCATCTTCGTCATCCTTCTCATCACCCCGCTCCGCAACCTCCTGATGCCGTCGTGCCTGTGGAACAAGACCTGGGACGACCTCCACACCCTCAAGCTGCTGCGTATCCACGTCTTCGACCTGTTCTACTACATCGACCGCACCCCTTACACCGACAGCTGCGAGCGCGTCAGGTCCCACCTGGACCTGCTGGAGAAGATCGACCCGGAGACGCTGCCGGTGTACACGGAGGAGGACTGGAACTCCGGGCTGGAGAAGGTGAGGTGGAAGTTCTCCCCCGAGGACCTGTGGAAGGTGGAGCACTTCAAGCCCTCGCTGACGCCGCAGGAGCAGCGGGAGATGCTCTACTCCCTCCTCGTCCTCGCCCAGGCCTTCGACGTCTTCAACATCAGCTACTTCATGGCGGAGGGCACGCTGCTGGGCATCTACCGCCACCACGGCCTCATCCCTTGGGACGACGACGTGGACCTGATGATCCGGGCCGACCAGTGGCGCCAAGCTCGCGAGGTGCTGTCCTGCCTCCCGGGTTTCTCGCTCAACATGGGCCGCGACTTCATGTGGAAGTTCATGTGGAACAGGTCCAAGTTCTGGCGCTGGGAAACCTTCATCCGCTTCCCCTACATCGACGTCTTCCCCTACAACGAGGACGCCGAGCACCTATGGCCGCTCACCATCTGGATGAAGCGGGACCTCATCTGGCGGGCCGCTGACACCTACCCTTCGCAGCGGCTGCCGCTGGAGGGTCGTCTGGTGACCGTCCCCAAGGATCCGGCTGGAGTGATGCTCACTCACTACGGACCGGACGTGAGTCACGTGTGCGCCTCCAGGATCTTCAAGCGGAGAGAGCGGGAGCCGTTCCCCCAGTCGGAGAGGGTGCGCGTTCCGTGCAGCTACCTGTACGACATCTACCCCTTTGTCTTCCATAAACACGACCCCCAGGACGGCAAGCCCGTCCAGCTGAGAAAGGTGGGCAGCAAGGTGCTCAGTACTTTCAAACCTCAGTGAGCTGCAAACTACAGACACCGAGAGAAAAGAAAAGGAGAAGGGAAAAAAGACCTCGGTGAGTTGGAAATTGGAGACGGAGAGTAAGCCAGGAAGGTGGAAGGTAAAGGTGCTTAGTACGCTCAACATTCAGTTATTTGGAAATTACAGACAGACAAACAGACAGAGACAGACACACAAAGTATCTTCAAGCTCCGTGGGAGCAAGAAAGGGAGAAAACAAAAGTGCTCAGTCCTTTAAAACCTCAGTGAGTTGAAAATTATAGACAAACAGATCATAAAAATAAAAGCATCTTCAAGCCAGGGAGATCCAGAAAAGTGGGAAGCAAAGGGACTCAAATTTCAGTGTGTTGGGAATTATAGACAGACACAGAGAAAGAAAGAAGAAATAGTTTCTTCAAGCCCGGGTGAGCCAGAAAGGTGGGAAGCAAAGGTGCTCAGTCCTTTCAAACCTCAGTGATTTGGAAATTACACACAGACAGAGAGACAGACAGAGATAGAGGGAGACAGTGACATAGATACAGAGACAAAGAGAGATATACAGATAGAGAGACAGACAGAGACAGAGGGAGACAGTGACATAGATACAGAGACAAAGATAGATATACAGATAGAGAGACAGACAGAGACATAGGGAGACAGTGACAGAGATACAGAGACAAAGAGAGATATACAGATAGAGAGACAGACAGAGACAGAGGGAGACAATGACATAGATACAGAGACAAAGAGAGATATACAGATAGAGAGACAGACAGAGACATAGGGAGACAGTGACATAGATACAGAGACAAAGAGAGATATACAGATAGACAGACAGAGACATAGGGAGACAGTGACATAGATACAGAGACAAAGAGAGATATACAGATAGAGAGACAGACAGAGACAGAGGGAGACAGTGACATAGATACAGAGACAAAGAGAGATATACAGATAGAGAGAAAAAGTCTCTTGAATCCCGAGGGAGCCGGAAAGGTGGGAAGCAAGGTGCATGCTCAGTACTTTCAAACCTCAGTGAACTGGAAATTATAGACAGAGAAGTCTTTCTTCGGTGAGTCAGAAAGGTGTGAATTAAGTAAGGTGTTTAGTGTCTTCGAGATTCTATGAGTCAGCAAAGTACTCAGAATCTTTGAAGCCTCAATGAGTCAGAAAGTGTTCAGTAAAAATGAAGACTTCCTTGAGTCAGCAAAGTACTGAATAGCTTGAAGCCTCAGTGAGTCAGAAAGTGTTCAGTAGAAATCAAGACTTCCGTGAGTCAGCGAAGTACTCAGAATCTTTGAAGCCTCAGTGAGTCAGAAAGTGTTCAGTAGAAATGAAGACTTCTGTGAGTCAGCAAAGTACTGAATAGCTTGAAGCCTTAGTGAGTCAGAAAGTGTTCAGTAGAAATGAAGACTTCTGTGAGTCAGCAAAGTACTGAACAGCTTGAAGCCTCAGTGAGTCAGAAAAAGGCAGGCAGCATAAACTGAAGAAGCTCAGTACCTTCAAGTGTCGATAAGGTTTCGGTTGCTTTAGCGATGCTCACTCAAAGCCTGGATAGGCGTGTCGCAATGCTTGTCGTGAATATATTCTGCATAATGATTAATTTATTATAGCCTGTATCTGCTCAATTTCGCTGATGATAGAATGTTGGAAGGAAGCGCTGAGATGTTCGCTTCGTTTGGCTCGTCGTCAGTTTTCAAGACGTAAGGCGTGTTGACATTTTATGCCTTTGCGACGAGTGAAATAATCGGGGATTCATTACACTGCTGTCAAGTTCTGGTGCGTATAGTTTCTGGACTACAATTGTCAGTAATTGTGGCATCGGCGGACCAGTAACTCGCACGCGTCCTGGTTGTGTGAATTCAGCGATGGAGTATGGAATGGTTGTGTTACATCACTGATATAATGCCATGGTCTGTTGTTCTTGCAATGGAATAGTGAATGATGGTACGGTCTCAGTGATACAATGCCACGGTCTGTGGTTTCTGCGATGGAATAGTGAATGATGGTATTGTCTCAGTGATACAATGCCACGGTCTGTGGTTTCTGCAATGGAATAGTGAATGGTGGTATTGTCTTAGTGATACAATGCCACGGTCTGTGGTTTCTGCAATGGAATAGTGAATGGTGGTATTGTCTCAGTGATACAATGCCACGGTCTGTGGTTTCTGCGATGGAATAGTGAATGGTGGTATTGTCTCAGTGATACAACGCCGTGGTCTGTCAGTGGTTTCTGACATGGAATAGTGTTCGGCTCACACTCAACAAACGTCGCGGAATTTATGCG
>OY757553.1:17441983-17450416 GCA_963584105.1 Alviniconcha strummeri
TGTAGGACAATTATCTGCTTTTGGTTGAGCCGTTTTGTTGTTGTTTTGTTGTCCTGTGTCCTGCACATTACACCAGGAAGAGTTACTTAAAACTTGTTGTTTTTAATGCTTATCACTTTCGGGAGAGAGAAATAAAACTAGTCAAAGAAAAAGAAGCAAAAAACAAGGGAGTTAATTAGCGCCAGGAAGACATCACACGAACCAGCAAAGACTCGAGTCACCTTGAATAACTCTTACCTGGCCTGGGAGTGAATACAAGCTACTTAAACTCCACCAAAGACACGTGCATCCTCTTGGGGTATAATCTCACGCTTTGAGGACGTGCCTCTGATGGCGTTGCCTTGTGTTTACTCGCATGCCAGGTGAGAGTCACTGCAGGCGATTTAGGTCTTTGTTGTCTTCGTGTGACGTCTTTCCAGCGCCAGTTACCTCCCTTTGTGGGGTAGGAGGCGTGCGTGCGTGCGTGCGTGCACGCGCGCCCGCGCGCATGTTATTGTGGGTGAGAGTGGGTGGGTCAGAGAATGGTTGTGTTTTTGTGTGTGTGTATGCGTGCGTGTCCGTGCGTGTGTGTGTCCTCAAACAAAACAACTGAAACAGGAATGACTGCTAGCGCTCTTAACCTTTTGTGTTCTTGGTTCGAGTCCTGAGTTTGTTTGAGAAAAGTGTAAGAGAAAGGTGGATAAAGGAAAAGAAAGGACACTAGCATGCAGGCCCAATAAACTCCACTTGCAAGCCGATTAGCTCACGGGGATTCCATTACGAAAGAAACAGGTTTGCTGGCACTGAGTAAACCCACTTTGGATTGCTTACATTGACTAAGCCAACTTTGGACTTAGCAAAATAAAAACTGCAGTCTTTGTCGGAGTCGTGATCGGACGTGGTATTACTGCACCGAAGATGCACAGTGTACATTGTGTGTGTGTGTGTGTGTTTGGGGGGGGGGGGTGGTAGGGGGGAGTACGGAACAGAATCCTATTAGATGTGACATTTATTGCAGGGCTAGGAAGAATGGTTTCCCCCCCCCCCCCCCCCCTTCCTCCACCGGCCCCTGCGAACTAAGACAAAATACGACGCTTGGCTCTACTCGAGCCAGGATCGAACCGGCGACCCTCTCTGTGCGAATCACTAGCCGATGAATGTCAGCCTGACGTTCATCCTCCCCCCACGCCCCCCCCCCCCCCCGCCCCCTCCATCCTCCCCACAACTGCGGAACAAAAAGGACTAAGGCGAGATGCTGCTTTTTCTGCCTCTCTGTGTGTGCGTGTGTGTGTGTGTGTGTGTGTGTGTGCGTGCGTGCGTGCGTGCGTGCGTGCGCGCGTGCGTGAGTGAGTGTGTGTTTGTGTGGCGTGAGTGAGTGTGTATGTGCGTGCGTGCGTGCGTGAGTGTGTTTGTGTATGCATGAGTCGTGCGCGTGTATGTTTGTGCGTGTGGTTGCATTGAGCAAATGACTTCGTAAACGGTGTATAATCTTTTTACACTGATATCGTGGGTATAGCCTAACCTGTACTTTGTCAACGTCGTATTGCCGTGTGCTTTGCTGTTTTAGCCAGCATGTTTGGTAACCGAGTCTCCAACCCTCTTGTAGTTCTTCGTGTGGATTGCATTAGGCAGCATTAATCTTGTCCATAATTAGGTCTAAACTGTATGTGTAGGTGTTTCACTCTATGCTAGCAAATATTCGGAAAGCGCATTGAGCCCAACAACAGTGGTTTAACCTACAGCTGCTGAACAACATGATGATGTTGCTCAGTGATGATCATGTTGTTGCTGCTGTTCTTGATGGTGACGATGATGATGATGGTGGTGATGATGTCTGTGGTGATGACGATTTACCCCACCCCCCGCTTCCCACCTCCCTATCTGTGGAGGTGGAGGGGTCTCATGGGAACCTGAAATGCTATCTCACACGACTGACAGTCATAGCATAAGCCCATTCATTATGAATGAGGAGCTTCTCTGTCCGCTTAGATTATCTGTTGTAGTCATAGGCCCTTGATGCCGCTTCTTTCTTTCATGAATGAGGAGCTTCTCTGTCCGCTTAGATTATCTGTTGTAGTCATAGGCCCTTAGATTATCTGTTGTAGTCATAGGCCCTTAGATTATCTGTTGTAGTCATAGGCCCTTGATGCCGCTTCTTTCTTTCATGAATGGCTTGCAGCAAGAGTGCTGTGTTGTTACACGCTTCTCCCTCTGTCGTGTGTGCATGTGTGTGTGTGTGTGTGTGTGTGTGTGTGTGTGTGTGTGTGTGTGTGTGTGTGCTTGCGTGTGCGTGCGTGTGTGTGTGTGTGTGCGTGTGTGTGTGTGTGCGCGCCCGCGCGTGTGTGTGTGTGCGTGTGTGTGTGTTCTTGATCAGCATTGTGTGTGCGTGTGCGCGCGATCCTATTTGCGTGTGTGTGTGTGTGTGTGTGTGTGTGTGTATGAGCGCGTGCGACTAGGTGTGTGTGTGTGTGTTTCATCATGCTTTGTATACATGTCTGTATTTATCAGCATTGTTTGTTTATATGCTATTGGTTTGCATGCCGTTACAGTCGTAGGTATTTGCGTGTGTCGTGTTTTCTAATTAAGATGTAAAGCGCTTTGAGCCTATTATGATGAGGATGAGGATGAGGATTGTTATTATTATATTAACAACAACACCGGCAAACGTTCAGTGACACTGGCCTGCAGACCAAGCTTAGTAAGTAAGTAAACATGGTGCTTAACGTCCACAGAAACGATAAGGCTTATTAGGGACGGGGAGGGGGGGTATGGAGCTGGGGGAGAAGTAGTGGATTATATACCTATCGCTACACTGTCACCACCAGAATGACTCCTGCATTAAGATGGGCAGCGGTGAGCGCCATTTTAATGTTTCATTAATTGTGAGTGACAAGGTCACAAGACAGTGTCCACAGTCTCTACTCAGTCTCTCTCACACAAAGAGAACCGAAGCGGATTCGAACCGAGGTCCTTCTGCTTACCAAACTAACGCCTCACCGCTGGGCCAAACTGGCTCACGGACCACGCATGATGATGATGTAGACTTTCATGTCCTCGGATGTCGGTTGACATATTAGAAACAAACTATGACCATTGCCGAAGCACGGTTCAATGTTGCTTTACGTCCACGGAAACCGTAAGGTTCATTAGGACAGAAAGCCCAGGACGGCCACCTCGACTTTCACACAGCTCCTGAACTCTGACCACGCGTAGTGGCTTTTTGTTGCCGACCGCTGATGATGATGATGATGAGTTGATGCTTAATGTCCTCAAATGTCAGTTGGCGTATTAGGGACAAGTTGTGACCAATGCTGAAGCACGGTTCAATAAATCTGTACGTCCACGGAAACCAGAAGGCTCGTTAGGACGGACAGCCCAGGACGGCTACCTCGACTGTCACACAGCTCTTGAACTACCGACCGCGCTTTTATGTTGCTTTACGTCCACGGAGGCGGGATGACCTATTAGGGACGGGGACAGATTGGGAAAGGGGCCAGGGTTATTGGCTCGACCGCGAAAACCGCCCGAAAAAGACCGGAGAGACCGTGGACCGCCGCCAGAACAATGGAAGTGTTAAGGCGGTGTCCCCTCGCCATTGCCCAGCGACTTGTGCACTGCGCAATTGCTTTTTCAACTGCTGTGCTGGACAGAGTCACTAAGACAATGTCCGTTGCACCGCTGTTGACGAACAACTTGGACAACTCGAAGCAAAAGACGTCCAACTTGCTCAGCCCAGCTCCACCTCCCTATTCATGATCTCTTCTGGGCAAAAGTGAGGGTCCAGCTCCACCTCCCCCCTCTAAGATCTCTTGATCTTTTGATCTCGCCTGGAACCCTGGGTACCGACCGCGTCAGCAGGGAGCTAGAAGCAGGAGACAAGAGGTGCGGACAAAGGTCCCGCTGACAGCAGCGGACGAGGCAGTGGACAGTGACCCGCGGACGTGAGCGAAGGTGACACAGAGACAAATCAGGTCAAGCGTGTCTGCGGGCCTGCTCTTCTGAACAGTTTTGCAAAAGCGGCTGTAGCTGCATGGTTCGGCTCGCACGCACAGGCGCTAGTAATAAAAAGTGATCGATCGTTCGTAGAGCTTGATAAGAGTTCAATACCCACGTGGGATTACTGACAGGTGTGTGTGTGTGTGTGTGTGTGTGTGTGTGTGTGTGTGTGTGTGACTGTGTGTGCGGGTGTCCGAGCGTGCTTGCTTGTGTGCGATCTCTCTCTCTCTCTCTCTCTCTCTCTCTCTCTCTCTCTCTCTCTCTCTCTCTCTCTCTCTCTCTCTCTCTCTCTCTCTCTCTCTCTTCTTCTTCTTCTTCTTCTTCTTCTTCTCCAGCATACATTCACTTTGATCTCCGAGTATATTGTATACTGATTAATTGACATTAGGCATTTTGTATGACTAATTATTAGTTTTTCCTGTCAAACCCGACAAGAACCTGGTATTATCCGTTAATTGGTATTACATGGTGTACTGAGTATGCAGGAGTTTCACTGGCTCTTTGCAGAGACAGAAGAACTGAACACGCAGTCCCATCTGGCTGTAAGTCCATTTTGTGTGGCTGGGATTTAGCTGCTGCAGTAGCTTTGAACAGCACGCAGACACCATTTCTTTATTCATCGCTTTGTCATAATACCGGCTGTTCTCTGCTTTCGAGCATCTGACTGCGCTCTTGTCGCGTGTTGTTCTAAATCAGTGAAGTAAGTAAACATGGTGCATAACGGCCACAGAAACCACAAGGCTTATCAGGGACGGAGAGAAGGGAGGAAGGGGGTATGGAGGTGGGGGAAGAGGGAGATTATGTACCTATCACTACGCTGTCACCACCGGAATGACTCCTGCATTAAGATGGGCAGCGATGAGAGCCATGTTAACGTTTCATAATTGTGAGGGACAAAGTCACAAGACAGTATCCACAAACCACAACCTTGTTGAAGAGAAAGGGATCGAACCCAGGCCCTTCTGCTTAATTAACGCTTTACAGCTGGGCCACACCGGCTCACAAGAATCAGTGAATGACTGTAGTCTGCAGCTTTACACAGTTCGCTTTGAAAATCCACCGAAGGGTGGGGTAAGCTACTTAAGCACCCAACTTCTTTAAATGGAAGTGTGAGCCGGTTTGGCCTAGCGGTAAGGCGTTAGGCTGGTAGGCAGAAGGACCTCGGTTCGAATCTGCTTCGGCTCTACTTTCTCTTCAAAAGTTGTAGTCTCTGGACATTGCCTTGTGACTTTGTCCCTCACAATTAATGAAACATTAAAATGGTTCTCATCGGTACCCATCTTAATGCAGAAGTCATTCCCCTTCTCCCCCCACCTCCATACACCCTTCCCCCTTTCTCCCCGTCTCTAATAAGCCTTGTGGTTTGTGTGGACGTTAAGCACCATGTTTACTTACTTGCTAAATGGAAGCAGTTCATCAGAACTGAAAGGCTGCATGCGTGTTTTGCTGTAACATGCCACCTGCACTTTTGGCACAACGACTGGGCTGTTGTGACTTTGACGTGCTACTGCTGTAACACGGGTGGTGGACGGGATAGCCCATGTAAGAGTCGGCAGGGAAATCAACCCCGGAGAAGATTCTGCCGCCACGCCTTCAGGGGTTTTCCTTTGTTCACGAGTCCCGCGCTCTGCCACTGAGCTATCGCCGACCCCAGTTTCTGCCTTGTGCTGCGAAAAGGTGCAATTATCTCCCTTACTGCAGACGAGGTACATTATCTCCCTTACTGCAGACAAGGTACATTATCTCCCTTACTGCAGACAAGGTATATTATCTCCCTTATTGCACGGCGAATTCACAAGAGAAGCTTTTTCTTTCTGTGTTTGAAGATGTGAAGGTGCATGCAACAAGTCTGAATCATACAGACTTTGAAATCGACAGAACAAAAATTTAGCGAGAGAACACTGACTTTCAATTTTGGCCGTTCCTGACGCGCTGCTGTGACCTTGACATTGTGGGGTCACGGTCACCAAACCTAGTAGCCTCGGAGAGTGCAGATGCAATAACATGCAAACTTCGAAAGATCTTCCTTTCATAGTCTCCGAGAAAAAGCCAACATTTCTGTTGTTGCTGCTTTTGCCACGTCTGTCCACACCGACGAACATGTAGCCCATCATCACATCGATAGACAAGCAACTTCCTGTTCCAACGTCCGACATTACTGACAGTTTTTCTCCACTTAGTTTGTGCTTGTCACTGAATTGCCCCGGCAGCCTTTGCCTCGTTGCTGCCGGCTGTGTGTTGGTCCACACGCCTTTCCCGTCTCCTCTCCCTTGACAAGGAGTGACCTCCCCCTTCCTCTCCCGATGAAACCCCCTCTAGACTCATTCAAATCCGGTTCAAGACATTTCTCACTTTTTTTTTCCAAAACAGTAGATCTGCCATGTTTTCCTCTCCGTGCTGCTATCTCCTCCGCCTCAAGTCCCCGTCTGTTATCTGTTTAAGCTGGTTGTAAATTGTGTATAGTGTACAGTCGTGTGTACGGGTGGCTGTGTGTGCGTGTATGCGCTTAGAATAGATTGTGTGCAAACTGCTATGACGATGAGATTTCTTCTTCTTCTTCTTCTTCTTCTTCTTCTTTGTTTTGCAGTCTTTTTACTGCCGTCTCCGCCAAATAATCTGTTGCTGCAGTTACTTGCTTATTAAGTAATTATGTCTTAACTGTTTAAGTCTTCTCATAATTGTTTGGCTTGTTCTTACGCAGCATAATCAAAATAACGCTCACTTTCGATAATGAAGTATTATTTTGTTTCTTATAACTGAACAGCGGCAGATAAAGTAAGCAGCCATGCCTGTGTGTCCGCATCGTTTCCGTCG
The DNA here is from genome assembly GCA_963584105.1 of Alviniconcha strummeri. NCBI lineage: Eukaryota > Metazoa > Mollusca > Gastropoda > Provannidae > Alviniconcha > Alviniconcha strummeri. Next base: position 17,448,773 of record OY757553.1, read on the forward strand.
AAAAAAGCAAGAAAAATGTTCACTTCAGTTAACTTACAACACACACACGCACACACACACACACACACACACACACACACACACACACACACACACACACACACACACACACACACACTACACTAAACCCTACACACACACACACACACACACACACACACACACACCGCAACCCGCACACACTACATCACACCAAACCACACAACACACACACACACATACACCGCAACCCACACACACTACACCACACCAAACCACACAACACACACACACACACACACACACACACCGCAACACACACCCTAACCGCTACCTCCCCACCCCATACACACGCACACTCGATCAGCGTGATAAGACAGAAGGACAGAAATCAATTCACTTCGTCAAGCGCCTGTAAGAAAAGGGCCCGCGTGGCTGGATGCGGTATTTAATCGGGTCTGTGAGTGAGTGAGATATGTGGGTCACCTCAGTGTGTGGCAAGTGCGAGCCTCCAGCCCACCTTGTCGCCGATCACAACACAACTCGCCAGAAGAGCGACAAACACGTTTAGTTACGCTGAAATTACAAACCAGCACAGTCACCGTGGCCACTACACCGACATCTGCCGACGAGGTGGTGGCTCTTGTTTTGTCGTTCGAGGGTGGAGGGTATGGTTGCGGCGACTGAAGCGGGGTATTTTGTGCGGTGGGAGGAACACGGTGCGGATTTTTGTACTCTCTCTACAGCATAGACGGGTGAGTACATGTTTATATACTCATTATTCACTTTCTACCTGTCACACTTTCGTGGAGAGCTCAGGAGCTGTGGTAACGTGAAGTGGAGGCGGCGGTCCCGGGTCCCCGTCTCTAACAGTCCGTACATTCTCTGTGGACGAACACAATTGTCATGTCGCACCTGCCTCTGTCACAGTATTGTGGGGAGGGGTGGGGGCTGTAGCTGAATTTTCTGACCTGTTTAGCCGTGTCCCTAGTTCGGTTACACGGGTGTCATCGTGCGGTTAGGCCCTGCCAGTCAGCCTGTCTCGTCTGTCTTTTTGCGTCATGTGTGTCTCCGCGTCACTCTGCACCTAGAGGTCTTCTCTCTCAACGACTGACAGGTGTAAGCACGCTTTCGGTGAGCGCTGTGCATAGGAACTGGAGACAGGCGCAGACGACAGCTTGCTGACAAGTCTGCGCTGGTGTTGGCTCTGGGGAACTGAAAAAGCTCCTCTCCCGCTTGTCTCCGCTCAGGGCCGGGTGGGTCGTCGAAACATTCCCCTGCAGCTTGGACTGCAGCGCTACTCTGTTGTTTGTTTGGTTATTGTTTTGGGGCAGTGAGTGTGACTAGAGACTTGACAGACACTTGTTGTCAACACTCAGTGTAAGCTGCCTCGGAATTCAATAATGATATCTAGGTTCGGCATTATTAACCACTCGCTTTCATTCTGTGTCTGTAGTGTCCCTGTCAGTCTAGTGTCCCTGTCAGTCTATCTCCGTCTGCCTACCTGCCTCTCTCTCTCTCTCTCTCTCTCTCTCTCTCTCTCTCTCTCTCTCTCTCCTCTCTCTCTCTCTCTCTCTCTCTCTCTCTCTCCCACCCCCCTTGCCTCTCTGTCTCCCCCCCCCCCCTGCCCCCTCACAATGTCAGGGTCATAATTAAACTACAGTT
>OY757553.1:17450616-17518116 GCA_963584105.1 Alviniconcha strummeri
GGGGGGGGGGGGTATGGAGGTGGGGGAGAGGGAGATTATATACCTATCGCTACACTGTCACCACCAGAATGACTTCTGCATTAAGATGGGCAGCGATGAGAGCCATTTTAATGTTTCAGTAGGAAGTGATGGACAAAGTCACAAGACAGTGTTCACAAACCACAACCCTTTTGAAGAGAACGGAGAGCCGAAGCGGTATCGAACCGAGGTCCTTCCGCTTACCAGCCTACCGCCTTACCGCTAGGCCAAACCGGCTCACACCGTTTTCCGAGAGGAGACCCATAAACAGGCACTGGATGCCCACAATGTAACATTGACGTATTGCCGCCTGTCGCTTTCCTCTGGGTTGGCCCTGATATAACCGTGCTGGATGGCTCGGCGTAAAACATCAAGTAAGTTACATACTTGCTTTTCCACGTGACACCTTCATTAGCCGCCTGCAGCACAAGACACACTGTACACCTAGAGTAATAACGCACGTTGTCGCCTGTTGCAAAAGACACACTGTCCGCCTATAGTAATAGCGCACGCTGTCGCCTGTTGCAAAAGACACACTGTCCGCCTATAGTAATAGCGCACGCTGTTGCCTGTTGCAAAAGACACACTGTCCGCCTATAGTAATAGCGCACGCTGTCGCCTGTTGCAAAAGACACACTGTCCGCCTATAGTAATAGCGCACGCTGTCGCCTGTTGCAAAAGACACACTGTCCGCCTATAGTAATAGCGCACGCTGTCGCCTGTTGCTTTCCCACGTGAGAGCTCCGTAAGGCGTATCAGTTGCCTGCAACAAGAGACACGTGTGTACGCTTATTGCTTTCTGTGTGACTGCACCGTAAGACACGTTGGAAACCTGCCTACTGCCTTCCCGTGTGACAGCGTCCTAAGACACACCTGTGCTTTGGACACCAGCCTACTGCCTTCCCGTGTGACATCGTCCTAAGACACACCTGTGCTTTGGACACCTGCCTACTGCCTTCCCGTGTGACAGCACCATAAAGACGTTGAACACCTAGCTGCTGCCTTTTTTTCTTTTTTCTTTTTTACTTTTTCTTTTGTCTTTTTTTTTTCACCGTAAACACGTTGGACACCTAAATAATTACTATCTACCCGTGTCAGAGCACCGTAATCACGTTGGACACCTAGATACTTACTATCTACCCGTGTGAAAGCACCATAAAGACGTTGGACACCTGGATACTTACTATCTACCCGTGTGAAAGCACCATAAAGACGTTGGACACCTGGATACTTACTATCTACCCGTGTGAAAGCACCATAAACACGTTGGACACCTGGATACTTACTATCTACCCACGTGAAAGCACCATAAACACGTTGTACACCAGGATACTTACTATCTACCCGTGTGAAAGCACCATAAACACGTTGTACACCTGGCAACTTAGCATCTTCCCGTGTGAGTGCACAGTAAACGTGTTGGACCCCTGGCTACTGCCTTACAGTGTCAGAGCACCGTAACGACGTTGGGCGCCTGGCTACTCACCATCCTCCCGTGTGAGAGCGCCGCAAGGCATATCGGAGGCGTACCAGCTTAACCACGTGACCTTGTGGGACACCATCGGACATGCGCACAGCCTGTGCACGTGTAAAGGTCTCTGAGTGTAGTACCGGTATGCAAAGTTTGACATTTTTTCTTACTTTTAAAAGTGTCCGACAAAACTGCAATCCGGACGGTTGGCCTACAGAACCGACACTGATCACCGTTACGTACACTCACAGTTGTCACGCCAGTCAAAAAGGGCGGGAGCGTTGAACGGATCGAAAATATCCCCGTCCATGTTAAAAAAAAAAATTTTTGCTATGCATTTTTTTTATTTATTTTTTATTTTTTTGGGGGGGTGCGTGTGTGTGTGTGTGTGTGTGTGTGTGTGTGTGTGTGTGTGTGTGTGTGTGTGTGTGTGTGTTGGGGTGGGGGATGGGAGAGCAAACTGCCTTTTTTATATCTTGGACATTTGGACGACTTATGCAAACTTCTGTTTCATTCCATACTTACTGGACTGTTTTAAAGTTTATGCACCATTCCAAGTACAGTTTGAGATCTTCAGATGGAGGTCACTGTGTATAATCAGCTCGCTTTTGAGAAATGTTCACGCTGTTTTAACTGGCTTAATAAGTCAGTGCGTTTGAGTGTGTGTGTGTGTGTGTGTGTGTGTGTGTGTGTGTGTGTGTGTGTGTGTGTGTGAAAGAGTATGTCTGTAGTGTGGTGTGTGTGTGTAAAAGAGTATGTACGTGTTGGTATGTGTATGTTCTCTATTGGCATTGTGTGTAGTGATCCTATGAGTGTGCGTGTGTGGGCGCGCACAGGTGTGTGTGTGTGTGCGCGCGCGCGCGTGCGTGCGTGCGTATATGCGTTTGTGTTTTTATGGTGCGTATGGGTGTACACCTCTACGTCAGTGTTGTCGTTTGCTTATGTTTGTATGCTTACCGCTTTTCGAGACACTTTTCTGGTTGTAAAACTTGGTAAATAAAGAATCTGAATCCGAACGTCTGTCTGTCTGTCTGTCTCACACACACACACACACACACACACACACACACACACACACACACACACACACACACAGAAACACAAACGCACGCGAACATGTTAGCTTGTGTAATTTGTTACCAAGCTGCGGTGAACGACTTTTCATCAACTAATGATTGCCTGTTTTACAGCACCAGCAGTGTGCCAGTCTCTCTCTCTCTCTCTCTCTCTCTCTCTCTCTCTCTCTCTCTCTCTCTCTCTCTCTCTCTCTCTTTCAACTCGGCGTATCGCTGTTTGGAAGCCGGTTAGACCTGTGGTGCGAAAAACCATGGTTTTTGACCACTTGGGAGATTCACACATCGCATTTAAAGGTGACGGAGTGGCGCCGACCCGGCAGTAGTCTGTACACCAACACCTCCCGCGTTCGCAGACCGCCATGAGCGATGTACAACATCCGGTCATGCGCAGAGCGGACAGCCACGCTCTTGGGCCTGGACAAGCCGGAGGATGACGTCAGAACGTGCTGCAGGAACCCGCCGTCGATGGAGAAGACGCTGACTCGGTCGTTGTAGTGGTCGGCGATGTAGATGTTGTCGTGCTGGTCGCAGCAGACGCCGTAGGGAACTTTGAGCTGTCCGTCCCCGCTGCCGTGCCTTCCGATGGAGTGCAGGAAGCTCCCGTCGGCCGTGAACACCTTGACGCTGTGGCTGCCCGAGTCGGACACCAGCAGCCTGCCGCCGCCCGTCACACACACGTAGCGAGGGAGCGAGAATTGGAACGGCTCGCCGTCGTCCTTGTCGCCGTGTGCGGCGTCCTGTTCCGAGCGGGTGGCTGTGGCTGTGGCTGTGGCTGTGGCTGCGTCCGTGGCCTCTGTTTTGTGGTGCGCCGTCAGCTTGCCGGTGTCGGGTGTGCTGGAGGTGCCGTGACGTCTGTGGGGGGTGGGGGCGGAGAGAGGAGGAGGCGTGTTTTCATCGGCACGGCTCTCTTCGCTGGAGCTGCTGTGGCCTCCACGTGCAGCCTGAGAAACGCTGTCCGCTCCTCTCTGTCCGTTGTCCGTGTTGACACACACCCTGCTCACAACCTGATGCTGGCGGTGCGAAGCTGAAGTTGATCGCCCACTGTGGCTGGCCTTCCTCTCGGGCTCACTGGAGCGGCAGTCTCCTGCGGACGAGTCGGGCCCAGCGTCTGCAGTCTGGCTGTTCCCGTGGCCCAGGTAACGGAGGAACTTGCCCGTGTCGCTGAAGATGGCCACTCGGTTCGTTCGCTCGTCCGTGACGATGAAGCGGCCCTTGTAGTCGCAGGCCAGTCCCGTGGGGCACTTCAACACGTCGTGGCCGAACTCGCGCACCAGCGAGCCGTGACCGGACCACACCGTCACGCACGACCGACGTCGCAACGTCACAGCCACGTGACCTTTGGGGGTGACGCATGCGCACCAAGGCTCGGAGCCTGTTTCCGTGATGAACTCCTTGACCGCCCGCCCGTTGCTGCCCATGAAGGTTATCTTCCCTTCCACGAGGTCCGTCAGCAGCGTCATCCCTTTGTACACGTGACACACGTTGCTGATGTTTCCCAGCGCGTCACTTCCGTCCACCTTCCGCCCGATGCGGTTGTAGAGCTTGGCGGTGAAGATGGCGCCGCTGAACTCCTGCTGGCTGACGATGGAGTTGAGGCTGACGCAGCTGACGGACCGACAGCGGCTGGAGCGGAGCGGGTCCACGCATGCGTGGTGCGGGTGGAGGAGAGCCACGTCGCTGCAGGAGCCGCTGTGCTGGTGCCGCGCGTCGCCCCCTCGCTGACCCGACAAGGAGCGAGCGCTCAGTCGACCGCCGCACGACGCGATGGAGCGGTTGTCGTCCCAGCGGTCCTCCTTCTCCCAGCCCGACTTCTGCTTCCGGTCCGAGACCAGATCGTCGGCCCCGCTGAAGCTGACGGAGCGCCTGTCCCTGACGGACACGCCGCTGTCGTTGGACCACTGGCTGCCCGAGCAGGAGATCGCCGACAGTGACGTCATGGAGGACGTCATGGAGGACCTGCCGTCGTCGTCCTGCAGAAAGAGGTCGCTGGCGGAGAGCTGAAGGAGGGGGGAGGGGGGGCGCGACGCCAAGGAGCAGACGGAGGGGCTCCGGTTGGATCTGCGCATCTTCATCAGGGCCAGGTCTGCTTCGTAGCCGCTCTCGCGCCGTTTGAGGTTAATTTGAGGTACCAGTGCCGTGGGTTGAGGTGCGAGTGTGTCGGTTTGAGGTGCGAGTGTGTTGAGTTGAGGTGCGCTGGTGTGCACTGCGTTGATGTGAGATACAGTGATTTGTGGTGTGTTGACGTGAGAAACGTCGGGCTCGGGTTCGACGATCTGAGGTATGATGCCGATGCGAGGCACATGGAGGTACGTCTCGGCGGGATTGCTGCTGCCGCTGCTGCTGCTGTCCCCTGGAAACGTAACAATGGTGACGTTAGTTCTTGGACGGAACGTTCCGCCAACCGTACGGTCACCTCAGGACAATGATGACGCCACGTTTAAATGGAAGCAACACACACAGGCGGCTGACATCTGCCGATCCAAGTTTGCTGGCCAGACGCTGTGGCTGTTGACTTTCCCTCATAACCCTGAGCGTGAAAAGGTGGAGAGTCGAACTGAGAATTTTGTCACATGCGGATTAAGGCTGGAGGCTAAAGTCTGTTCTTACAGTCTGTCCTCCATATCGTCCACTTGTCATGACGTAACGAAACAACGAAAGCCACCTGAGAGATGGGGTCGAGGGAGAGAGAGAGACAGAGATGGTGGGGAGACACTGAGAAAAGGGAAGAAAGGGATACACGGACAGGGATGGAGAGACAAACAGAGAAGGGGGAAGAAAGAGATACAGAGAAGGGGAGAGAGAGACAGAGAAGGGGGATGAAAGAGAAAGACAAAGATGGGGGGGGGGGGGGGGGAGAGAGAGAGACAGAGACAGAGAGACAGAGAAGGGGGGAAAAGAGACATAGACAGGAGAGAGAGAGACAGAGAAGGGGGATGAAAGAGAAAGACAAAGATGGGGGGGGGGGGGGGAGAGAGAGAGACAGAGAGACAGAGAGAGAGACAGAGAAGGGGGATGAAAGAGAAAGACAGAGAGGGTGGTGAGAGACAGAGACGGGAAGACGGACAGAAAAGGGGGAAGAAAGAGAGGGTGGAGAGAGAGAGAGAGAATGAGTGAGAAAGAGAGGGAAGGGGAGAGACAGATATAAAAGGTGGAGAACAGAGGAAAAGGAGAGGCGGGTAGAAAAGAGAGGGGGACCGAGAAAGGGAGAGAAAGAGGAAGATAGAAGGGAGAAAGAGACCGACAGAGAATGAGTGAGACAGACAGAGGGACAGCCAAACAGGGACCGACAGAAAGACAGAGACGGACAGTGCCCTAACCTGTGTCTGCAGAACGGGACATATTGGGCGTGTTCTCCACGTCATCCACTGTAAAAACACGCACCGTGACGTCACTGGGCCGCCGTCGCCCAAAAAAGTCTGGCAAAGCCAGTCGTCCGTTGCTTCTCTTCATCTTCCAGTCTTCCTGCAACAACCAGACACAGCAGACTCAGAACATGCAACAACACACAGCAGACTCAGAACATGTAACAACACACAGCAGACTCAGAACATGCAACAACCAGACACAGCAGACTCAGAACATGCAACAACCAGACACAGCAGACTCAGAACATGCAACAACCAGACACAGCAGACTCAGAACATGCAACAACCAGACACAGCAGACTCAGAACATGTAACAACACACAAGAGACTCAGAACATGCAACAACCAGACACAGCAGACTCAGAACATGCAACAACCAGACACAGCAGACTCAGAACATGCAACAACCAGACACAGCAGACTCAGAACATGCAACAACCAGACACAGCAGACTCAGAACATGCAACAACCAGACACAGCAGACTCAGAACATGCAACCAGACACAGCAGACTCAGAGCACGCAACGACCACACACAGCAGACTCAAAACATACAACTAGACACAGCAGACTCAGAACACACAACAACCAGACACAGCGGACTAAGAACAGGTTGAGACTAAACACTAAGCCATCACTAATGATAAAGTTCTAGCTGAGAGCGGACATCATGAGGCGCTGTGTCTCAGTGATGCTTACGATTCCTTCATTGCTGGAAGTCAAAACCGACTGTGTAAACCAACTAACAAGTTCACGTGCAGAATTCTGGTCGCTTTGAGTCTCATTCTATACACGGAAAGGAAGATTAAACACGAGAACTGAGTCACCGGAAACATTCATCAAAACAAACTGAATAATATGAATGACACGTGATAAGTTTAACAAAATGGAATAAATAGCGAATAGAACAACAAAAAAGAAAGGAAGCAACGTAAGACCAAAAGAAAGGACAAACTGTACACGTTAGCCCCTCTACGCTGTAGCATTTATTGTTATGGAAAGGACCGTCTGTCGCACTTCTCCGTGGCCGCTGTAACAGACAACTAAGCGATGTCTGCATGCGTGACCTCATGGAGTTCACGTGAACGGGTCGTGACAAAACAGTCGGCACACACTGACGGGCCCCACATCCACACACCATCAGCAGTTAGCTCACGAATGGTTCAAGGGGCATCCATAACCAAGTCTTGACAGCCACAGTCGAGAGGAACGTAATAAACGGCCGGAGGGGGCTCGCCGAGTCTGACAAGATACATCTCATTAAAGCGCCAGAGAGCTGGTTAGCCAAGTCTACGGACGTCTCGTCTTGCCGGTGTGTTGAGAGACTTAGAAGAGAGTTGGTGAGCAAGGTACTGAAATGTGTAACAGCGTACTAGACAGAAGCTGTGTCCCCAGCAGGATAGGCATTGGGGAAAACTACCTTCCCAAAGCTACTGACCACTAATCAGATCCCAAAGCTACTGACCGCTAATCAGATCCCAAAGCTACTGACCACTAATCAGAAAGTTACTGACCACTAATCAGACTAGGAGTTCTTAAGTAATAACTTAAAAACTGCACCTTGTCACTGTTGGCTCGAAGCGACAGCTTTCTTTCATTGCAGACTAAAGCAATAGTCTTCAGTTCTTAAAACATGTTTAGTCCAGCAGCTGGAAGAAAGAGAGAGACAGAGACAGACAGAGAGAAGCAGAGAGAGATGGTGGGGAAGCCGGGGAGGGAGCTATAATCAAGGATTTTGTGTTTAAACGCTCCCTTGATGTCAAGTGTTATGACCGACCTCTAAAGCTGGTTTCGTTTGTGTGACGGGGCTGGCTGCACACACACACACACACACACACACACACACACACACACACACACACACACAGAGGTGTCCTAGCTCATCCGTGTTGCACGCACCGCCTCTCTGACAGTGGGCACGACAGCTCCGTGCTCAAGTGGCAGAGGAAGAAGATGAAAGAGGACGCGGGTTAGCGTTAGGCCACTGTGACACCTGACGGTGCTGTCTGCAGTCGGGTCCCGCTAACCGTCACTGACGCAAGAGGATTCTAAATTTAAAGTAAAATCAACGGAGCTTTTTAAAACAAGATCCTCTACTTTAACTTTTTATGTTTATCGCTATTGCTTGTTGAAAAAAGGCCGGCTTTCTCATACAGAACGTGTTTTCAAAACTAATCACCAGTAATGTTGCTGCCCTCCACCACTTGGATGCAGTGTCCAGGATTCAAGGAAGTAAACCAGTTCAAATCCCTGCAGGTGGCGCTGAAGATGAAGAGTGGGGAAAGCGACAGTGCAGTATACATCACTTAGACGTGGAGATAACGGAGCTGTTCTGAAGACTGGTTATTCGTGGGCCCTAATTAAGGCGGACACTGTTGGCATTCTGCTCTATTGGTAGTTGTGTTGCGTACACAGCTCTACTACAGTTTCCTGACGTCACTGTTGGTAGTTGTGTTGCGCACACAGCTCTACTATAGTTTCCTGACGTCACTACGTATAATTTCCTCGCCAAGCAAAAATGTAATGTCAAAATTAGCATCACACATTGAGGTCAACAGTCTAATGCCGCCATGGAAATAATTTGATTATCAACTTGCGACCAGATCAGTTCAAGATACTGGGATAAGATACCGATAGCAATCAAAGACATAAAATTCACAAGCTATGCTGTTCGGGTGGAAGTGGGGGGTGGGGGGTATATAACTGATCATTAAACTGAGTGACTTCTGACTGGCCACACGATCGTGCGGTTAATACTCTGCAAGCAATGGAATCCAACGGTAAGAAAGACGGATAAAAACTAAATGAAAGTTTACAGAAACAATGTCCTGGCATACCGTTGTGATAAGAATATTCCCGAACAGCTTTTCAAACATCCCGGTACAAGGATGAAGTCTTCCTCGGGGTTTGCTGCTGTCGCTGCCTTCGGTCGATCAGTGTTCCACAGACAGCACGCAAGCTGCGGCAGGTCAGGTCTGCGACAGCGTGTCGAGTACTCGCACGGATCACAGGCCGGTAGTCTAGCTCTTACACTTACACGTGGCACCGAAAGACTGTCGCTCAAGCGAATGGCACGAGAATAAAAGATCAGTGGTGGATGCTAGTGAGCCAGTTTTATACAGCCACCTTCAGTCGGAAGGGGGGGGTGGGGGGACTGAGGGACAAGGGGAGGAGGGGGGTTGTCATGCAGTGATTTGACTCACCGTCAAATACACATCAACGAAACTGCATTACTTCGTGATGGGGGCTTGACGGAAACTAGCTGTTGTTGTTTTTTTCTTCTGTGGTGCCGGCCTGGTCGGCCGACACGAAGCATAAATAGCAGTGTGTGTGCGTCACTGACGATGTCTTCGCTCCGCCCCCGGGATGCGATTTGTACCACGCCAGTGTTCCCGCCCACTTCTGACCTCTGACCTCTGCAGCTGTGTGAGTAAAACGAATGTGGCGTGGTCCACGAGCGGACAGCCCGATGTTGTGTGGGTCATGTTCTGGTCCCGGCCTCTGCCAACTGCTTCATCAGTCTTCACTGCGGGCTGTGCAGTGTCCCAGTGCAGGCTTCCACCGTTTTGACTAAGGGACCGTCACGATTCAACCGCCTTATGGCAAAGCAGTGCGATACAGCGTAATATTAGTTAGCTGGCGTTTTTAGCCCAGTCAGCCAGACAGGGTTATATCAGGGTATAAGTCCTTAGTGTTCTGAGCCCAGTCAACCACACAGGGTTATATCAGGGTATAAGTCCATAGTGTTCTGAGCCCAGTCAACCACACAGGGTTATATCAGGGTATAAGTCCTTAGTGTTCTGAGCCCAGTCAACCACACAGGGCTAACGGTTATATCAAGGCTATGGTTGAGCGTAAGAAAATACTGAAAAGAGTTTAAAATTTAATGCTAAAAATAAAATCATAGTACAGTATAGTTGTTAGGGATTTTGTTGTTGGTGTAGTTGTTTTGTTTATTTAAACCACGACGTGACATACAGGAAAGCTGGAAGAAGGATTTACAGTGGTGCCCCACAGTACTGAGAGAGCGCCCCCATACACACCTCCCCTCTTGTCCAGGCCTCATCACACTGGGGACTTTGGTTCCCACGGAGAATTTGAAAAAGCTCAGACAACGACCAACGTTCTGTTCAATCCACCTTTCGTTGGTTTGTTTGTTGTTCTTGTTGTTTTGTTTAGGGTGTGTGTGTGTGTGTGTGTGTGTGTGTGTGTGTGTGTGTGTGTGTGTGTGTGTGTGAGAGAGAGAGAGAGAGAGAGAGAGAGAGAGAGAGAGAGAGAGAGAGAGAGAGAGAGAGAGAGAGAGAGAGAGAGTTTCCTCCACCACTGGTGAAAACCCCATTACCCAGTTGGAAAAGGAGAAGTCATGCACCTCCATGGCGGAAGGTTTCACAAAATTTACACGACTCATAAACGCACTGCCGGTTTGCAGCAATTAGCGCAAAGTAGCAGAATGGAGCATGGTTCTGCCTCAATGGCCGGCATGGTGCTGCCTCAATGGCCAGCATGGTTCTGCCTCAATGGCCTGCATGGTTCTGCCTCAATGGCCGGCATGGTTCTGCCTCAATGGCCGGCATGGTTCTGCCTCAATGGTCGGCATGGTTCTGCCTCAATGGCCAGCATGGTTCTGCCTCTGTGGCCGGCATGGTGCTGCCTCAATGGCCAGCATGGTTCTGCCTCTGTGGCCAGCATGGTGCTGCCTCAATGGCCAGCATGGTGCTGCCTCAATGGCCAGCATGGTTCTGCCTCTGTGGCCAGCATTGTGCTGCCTCAATGGCCAGCATGGTGCTGCCTCAATGGCCAGCATGGTTCTGCCTCTGTGGCCAGCATGGTGCTGCCTCAAGGGTCAGTCAGGTGGTTTGGAGGAAAGCTGTGGTCTTCAAAAGGTGCTCCGTGTTGCCCCGCTGCTGTTCTTGCAGCGTTGCTCCATGGGGCCACTGCTGCCTTCTGGCTTCTCTGTAGAGGGGGCAGAACTGGGGACTGTGGTCCTGTCTGGTTTCTCTGAAGAGGGAGCAGAGCTATAAAACATGCTCTGGGGACTGTGGTCCTGTCTGGTTTCTCTGAAGAGGGAGCAGAGCTATAAAACATGCTCTGGGGACTGTGGTCCTGTCTGGTTTCTCTGAAGAGGGAGCAGAGCTGTAAAACATGCTCTGGGGACTGTGGTCCTGTCTGGTTTCTCTGAAGAGGGAGCAGAGCTGTAAAACATGCTCTGGGGACTGTGGTCCTGTCTGGTTTCTCTGAAGAGGGAGCAGAGCTGTAAAACATGCTCTGGGGACTGTGGTCCTGTCTGGTTTCTCTGAAGAGGGAGCAGAGCTGTAAAACATGCTCTGGGGACTGTGGTCCTGTCTGGTTTCTCTGAAGAGGGAGCAGAGCTGTAGATCATGCCGTAGGGACTGTGGTCCTGTCTGGCACGGGCAGTCTTCATTGTGTGCCAGTAACTCAATGAAATGGTAATATCTGTGACAATGCCATAACATATTAATTAAGTCAGTGGATGAATGTATGTTGTGGCTGTCTGTTGACGTTGTTTCTGTGTCACTGTGTACACAGAGAGGCTTCTTTTTTTTCCTTTTCTTTTTTTCTTCATCCGGCTTGCCGGGGTCAGAAAAGGAATGCTTATGTACTTGTAATGTGGACAACACACTTCTCCTGTACACTGGGTACAGATATCACTTAGTGTCACCATCGTCTTCTGTACATTGGATACAGATATCACTCAGTGTCACCATCGTCTTCTGTACATTGAGTACAGACTTCACATCGTCTTCTGTACATTGAGTACAGATTTCACATCGTCTTCTGTAAATTGAGTACAGATTTCACTCAATGTCACCATCGTCTTCTGTACATTGAGTACATATATCACTTAGTGTCACCATCGTCTTCTGTACATTGAGTACAAATATCACTCAGTGTCACCATCACTTTTCCTTTACTCCTGGGCGGGGCTCTGTTCATATCAGCAAAGCACACAGACCATGGACCTATGTATAGGTCCACGACACAGACACCGTACCTTAAGCACCATGTTTACTGACTTACGTCACCGTACCTTAAGCATCATGTTTACTGACTTACGTCATCGTACCTTAATCACTATGTTTACTGGCTTACGTCACCGTACCTTAAGCACTATGTTTACTGACTTACGTCACCGTACCTTAATCACTATGTTTACTGACTTACGTCACCGTACCTTAATCACTATGTTTACTGACTTACGTCACCGTACCTTTAGCATCATGTTTACTGACTTACGTCACCGTACCTTAAGCATCATGTTTACTGACTTACGTCATCGTACCTTAATCACTATGTTTACTGGCTTACGTCACCGTACCTTAAGCAATATGTTTACTGACTTACGTCACCGTACCTTAATCACTATGTTTACTGACTTACGTCACCGTACCTTAATCACTATGTTTACTGACTTACGTCACCGTACCTTAAGCATCATGTTTACTGACTTACGTCATCGTACCTTAAGCACCATATTTACTGACTTACGTCATCGTACCTTAAGCACCATGTTTACTGACTTGCGTCACCGTAATTAAGCACCATGTCTACTGACTTACGTCACCGTACCTTACTGACTTACGTCACCGTACCTTACTGACTTGCATCACCGTACGTCGTTCTTTGTATTAGCCGCCCAAATTTACACAAATGACCGCACTTTGTTGCTGTTTCCAAATATTGGTTTTTATTTCACTTTTTTTCTTTTTTCTTTTTCTTTTTAAATCCAAAGACATAAAGGGTTAAAAAGAACGCTATTCATGAGGACAAAACATGCGAATTTTCGGGGTAATCCACTTTTTTTCAAGCTAAAAACGACACTTAAACAACAGTTAAAGGGTGAAGAATAAGATGTCGTCTGGACACGAATATAGCTCAACCAAATGCAGATAAGTGTCCTAATTCTACACCTCAGTTTTCACCGTTTACTGATGTTTAAGTGTCGTTTTGTAACTTGAGAAGGGGGGAGTGTGTTTTGTAACTTCAGAAGGGGGGAGTGTGTTTTGTAACTTCAGAAGGGGGGGGGGGGGGGGGGGGAATGTGTTTTGTCCTAATAAACAGCTTCTTCTCTTCTTCTTCTTTTTTTTTTCTTCTTTTTTTTTTCTTTTCTTTCTTAATCTTTTATGTGTTTTGATCTTGTTTTTGAACGCTAGAAGTCATTCTTGTTTCAGATTATATTTTTTTCCATTAATAAAAAAAAGTTTAACAAAATAAAAACTCTTGGCATATTTGGAAGAAGAAGAAGAAGAAGTTAAAATGGGTACATCAAAAGATGATTCAATTAAAAACACATTTTTCGCACAAACCGTACGAAAGGCAATGGCAGGCCTGTCCAGGTGACGCTGGTTGTTGTAAGTCTGTTTGCTAGTTGACAAAGAGGCGATGAGCATCAACCCTACAGTAGAAAAGGTCGGAGGGGGGGGGGGGGGGGGGCGTCCCTTGTATGTATACGGGAAGTGACGGAGTGGCTGTCTTTTGCCCCCTTTAACTTACAACATAAAGCCGAACCGGACAAGCCTTCAAGTCTGTCAAATGGCCCGGGAACACGTAGATACTGAGCTGGTGTGTGTGTGTGTGTGTGTGTGTGTGTGTGTGTGTGTGTGTGTGTGTGTGTGTGTGTGTGCGTGCGTGCGTGCGTGCGTGCGTGCGTGCGTGTGTGCGTGCGTGCGTGCGTGCGTGCGTGTATTGGGCTGTGGTGTGTGTGTGTGTGTGTGTGTGTGTGTGTGTGTGTGTGTGTGTGTGTGTGTGTGTGTGTGTGTGTGTGGTGTCAATCGGAAGTCATTTCACTATCTTTATCTAGTAAAATCGCTAGTAATAAATAAATTAAATAAAAAAAAATTAAAAATGCCTCAACATAATACTACTATGCATCATAATTACAGTAATAAGATCAAAACACGCAAGAGATTAAAAAGAACGCTGTTTTAATCTGACGCCACCAAAACAAACAAAAAAGACATAAAGCACTGGCCCATTCAAATTGTTCCTTCTAACCTGTACATTTCCATCTTTTTCAGAACGATGGCAGTCATCCTTTTCCCTTTTATTTTTATTTTCATAATGATGATGATGGTTTCAATCAATAATAATAATAATAACAAATGTGTGAATTCGTAGTAATAATAACAACAATAACAGATACGATAATTCATAATAATAATAAATAGCAACAATAACAACAGATATGTGACTAATAATAAGACTAGGACTAGCGAAAAGGACTAGTAAAATGGCCAAAAGCCAAGACAGGAAACCTGCGGGGTAAGAGAAGAATACAGAGGTTAGACCAGCGCTCTGTAACGACCGTCCCTAATAAGCCATATGGTTTCTGTGGACGTTAAGCACCATGTTTACTTACTTACTCTGTAATGAAGAATAAAGAGGCTAGACCAGCGCTCTGTAACGACCGTCCCTAATAAGCCATATGGTTTCTGTGGACGTTAAGCATCATGTTTACTTACTTACTTTGTAATGAACAATAAAGAGGTTAGACCAGCGCTCTGTACTGAAGAATGAAGAGGTTAGACCAGCGCTCTGTACTGAAGAATGAAGAGGTTAGACCAGCGCTCTGCAATTCTTGCTGACAGTCAGACATTACGCACCGAGACGCCACCGTTGATATCTTGGTGTACACCTTACTGTACAGTATAATGTACAGTTTCGTGTATAGTTCAGTGTACAATTCATTGACCGCTCCGGGGCCATCCGCTGAGAAGAAGAAAGTGTACTTACCCTGGTTGTCCTGGTCGCTGTTTTGGGGACCACTTCCTCTGGTTGTCCTGGTCGCTGTTTTGGGGACCACTTCCTCTGGTTGTCCTGGTCGCTGTTTTGGGGACCACTTCCTCTGGTTGTCCTGGTCGCTGTTTTGGGGACCACTTCCTCTGGTTGTCCTGGTCGCTGTTTTAGGGACCACTTCCTCCGGTCGCGCTGCCACCCTGTCCGTGCCTCTCGCCACCCGCCACGCTACGAACTGCCGGAAAGGCAGGCACTAGGGAGGGAGATGGAGGCCAGAAAGGCAGGCACTAGGGAGGGAGATGGAGGCCGGAAAGGCAGGCACTAGGGAGGGAGATGGAGGCCGGAAAGGCAGGCACTAGGGAGGGAGATGGAGGCCGGAAAGGCAGGCACTAGGGAGGGAGATGGAGGCCGGAAAGGCAGGCACTAGGGAGGGAGATGGAGGCCGGAAAGGCAGGCACTAGGGAGGGAGATGGAGGCCGGAAAGGCAGGCACTAGGGAAGGAGATGGAGGGGGAGGGGGTACAGGAAACAAAATGGCAAGGGCGGGGTGGTCTTATAAGTCCAAATACTAACTAATTAACATTTTCTGATTATGCAGGGCGGAAAGAAGCCCACTAAAATTTCAAAAAGTGCATCATTTGAATATTCATCCGTTTCCATGACGTCATATTAACAGTCCTAAATACCACAACAACACGCAAGAGGTCACAGCTGTGGTGATGCGAGGCTTTGTGTTTTACGCCGGGCTCAGCGTTGACGTAAATCGCTGCTTCAAACCAAGCCAGTCACTGGCGAGAAGAGACCCACAAGGACACGACTGCGCATGCTCCGCATTCATGGTTGACCGTGACACGAAGATAGTAAAACTTCCCGATTTTTCTTCTCATTCTTCTTCTCCTCCTCCCTTTTTTTTTATTGGGGGGGGGGGGGGGGGGGGGGGGGGGGGCTTTTCTTCTCCCTGTTTACCATCACTTGGCCTATTTTGCGAATGTGGATGAGCGGAGGAAGGGCACAAGGGCACACAATGTCATGGCTTGTCTGGGTACAAACGAACTTCATTTTGCGTGTGACAGGCGGAGAGAGAGACTGTTTGACTTGGCTGACAGTAAGTGTCTCGGACACGCTGGACTTTACGGCCTTTCTGCGGGCAGTGCCAGCGACGCCCTGGTCAGTTAAGTGTCACTCATCGCCACATCAAAATGCGCAATTCCTTGCTGCAAAGCAGGAAGACCGCGGTTCGATTCCATTCGGCTCTCCATCCTCTCTTAAAAAGTAAAACAATGTGGTTCATGGACACTGTTGGATTGTGACACCTCCCCTCTCCCGCCCCTACTCCCCCCCCCCCCCTCCACCCCCGTCCAAGCGCTAGCAGTGCTAGTCGCAGGCCCCGCACTCTGATCGTACGTAAGATGGCTGACGAACAACACGGCGTGTAAGCATGGACCGATATATATATACATATGTCTGTCCATAGTGTAAGAGTAGCGGTTTTGTCCCCCACATTGTTTGAGGCACAGCAACATTCGTCCGCAGTGGGCGACACTAGCCAGTAGTCGGAACGTGTCGGCCGTTACCCCGCATCCGTCCTTACTGTTGACACGGATCAGTGACTCAACGGTGACAGTCCGCCTTACAGAGATGGTGACTGGTTTTCCACGGCCATCCATCAGCCAAGCGTGGCGAGGGGACTTTGGCAGTCAGAGAAGCGAGTCGTGGAGGGACGGCGTCTCCACCCTGGGCCGCACCGGCCCCTCCATGGTCTTGGGTCACTTACCACCGTGCAGCTTCCGGTGAGGGTGTGAGCAGAGCGCTGCGCAGTTGGCCGTGATTGCGTGTCGGTGTTGGAGCGGCCAGCACGCCCTGCCTTCTTGGCGCTGTAGGGATCGAGTCCCGGAATGCGGAATGCGGACCTCCTGATGCAGACTGCTGCAGTCACTGCCTGCCACACACACACACACACACACACACACACACACACACACACACACACACACACACACACACGCACACATAACAATAATTATACTTAAGGTATTTATAAAGCGCAAAATCTTGTCCGTGCACGTGGGCGTACGTGCGCGCGCGCGCACATACACACACACGCACGCAGTAATAGTAATTAAAGTATTTATAAAGCGCGAAATCTTGTCCGTAGAGACTATTTTGAGCGCGCGCGCGCGCACACACACACACGAATACACGAACTGACACTCACAACATGCACTCGCCAAAGAAAGATGTTGGTCCGTAATTCTGACGTGGCTGTGACGAGAGGGTTGGGTGGCCGAAAAGCCAGCAGTGCACTGTCAACGTGTCGCCAGCAGTGAGAAAGCTCCGTCCTCCGCCCGAACTGACGGTAGGGCAGAGACAGAGTACAGTTCTCTGTGTCGCTGAAACAAAGTCTGGAACAAGACTGACTGCTAGCGTTCATAAACAGGACCCAAACACAGAAAGGGTTAAAAAGAACGCTGTTTATTAGGACGCGAATTTTCGGGGTAAGCCCCTTTGTCAAGCTACAAAACAACACTAAACGGTCAAACGGAGGAAACTGAGATGCAGGATATTTATCTGCTTTTGGCTGAGTTGTTTGTTTTTGTTGTCTTCGGTGTCAAGTGTTTGCAAGAATGATTCACGACCCTCGTTGTTCGTTGGGCTGAAGGAAGGCGTGGACATGGTCACTGCCCCCCCCCCCACCCCCCACCCCCACCCCTCTTGTCTTGTTGACGGGCATGGGCGTGTACAACGCACGGGGAAACCTTTGATCCTTTGCTCTTGCTTCTTCCTAGTCCACAGCCTTTTCTTTCTTCTTCTATTTAATTTTTTACAGTTGATAGTTACAAGGTGGTACTGTCCAGGACAGCCCCCCTTCCTCCTCCTTCCGCTCCAGGCTTCTCCCATCACCCCCCCCCCCCTTCCCCTGTCTCCCTCCCTCCCTCCCTCCCCCCAGTGAACAGTAAAACACCAGTGACAGATCTTCGTTATACAGACAATTTAAACCACTGGGTTGAACCGTACATAATGTAGTGCTTGTGTTGAACGTCCCTGCGGCTAGACACCAAAGACGGCAGTGAAAGCCAGTGACTTGCTCAAACAACGCACGGTATCAGGACAAAGGCGAGTGCACGTGACCGTCCGTGCAGGGTTGGTCACCGCGGGAAAGGGGCGGACCTGTCTACATCTCTGACTTCCCGCTCATCAGGACAGTGATGTAGCCAACAGTTGGACCGGCTTGTCGATCCCAGCTGTGACTGTGCTACGGGGACAGAGAGTAAGGCAGCGCTCAGTTTCAGTGCTGTATTATACCCATGATGTCATCATGCAAGCTGCCAACTTGCCTTCAATAACGGTGTGTGTGTGTGTGCACGCTCTGTGTCAGTGTGCACTGTGTGTGTGTATGTGTGTGTGTGCGTGCACGATGTGTGTGTGTGTGTGTGTATGCACGCTGTGAGTGTGTGTGTGTGTGTGTGTGTGTGTGTGTGTGTGTGTGTGTGTGTGTGTGTGTGTGTGTGTGTAAGTATGCAAATGCCGCGTGCGAGCGCGTCAGTGTGTGTGAAAGCGGCCCTGTGTCAGTGTGCGTGTGTATGTGTGCGTGTCAGCCGTCATGTGTGTGTGTGTGTGTGTGTGTGTGTGTGTGTGTGTGTGTGTGTGTGTGTGTGTGTGTGTGACTGAGTGCGTGTGTGCGAGCGTGTGTGTGTGTATATATATGTGTGTGTGTGTGTGTGTGTGTGTGTGTGTGTGTGTGCAAGAACATTCGTCAGTCGTGTTTTTCTACGGAACATTCAGAGTCGTGTTTAACTACTGGATAAGGCGACAGGTGATGTCTGCTGGGTCCGATTAGCTGTGAAAGCGCCAGCTTACCGACATTCAATGGTATTTATCTTACGATTCACTTCGTCAAAGTTACCGTGTGCATCCATCGTTGTCTGGCTGCTCTGGCGTCGGCCATGTTTCGAACCAGTCTTGCTGATGGAACTTGGGAGGCTGACTTGAAATCACACGCCGTATTTTTAACTGTTCCGGCCGTGACGTGAGCGGGTTTGACTGACGTCACATATTTAAACTTTATTTATTCGCGTAGCGTGGGCTACCCACTTGCATAGCGTCAGTCCACCGTCGCATTATGTAAATGAATCAGTTCAGTAATGCCTCCCCGGCATCTGACGAGTTGGAAAATGGCTGCCGTGAGGCAGCAGACCGCGACTGCTGTAGCAATTTCTGTAGTAAAAGACAAGAATACCACTGAAGTTTGTCATTAACGGCTTAGAGTTTTCACGCCTGATGACATTATGGACGTCGGGAAAGGGAGTTCCATAATTAAATCACAATGAATCACATCCACTGACTACTGATGTTGAATTAAATCACAATGACTCGAATCACATCCACTGACTATGATGAATTGCTCCACTCTACTCGGACTTTGCAGAACGAAACACAGAGCGGCTCTCTGGAGCTGTGCGAAAGTCGAGGTGGCCGTCTTGGGCTCCCGTCCCTAATAAGCCTACGGTTTCTGTGGACGTGAAGCGGCAAAACTCGGCAACCAACAACAAAACACAGACGGACGTCACTTCTTCCCCAGAACAGGCCCCCGACTCAGTGCAATGGTCTGCTAACCCCCCTCCCCTACCCTCGGGACCCATGCCCCACCCACCGTCCTCAATGTCACCCCCCCCCCCCCACCCCTCCATGGCTCAGGGCCTCATACACACTCAGAGCATCCCTTTCCGGCACCTTCTCCCAAAGTATCGCTTTCCGGCACCTTCCTCCAGACTCTGCCAGATGTGGTTACGCCACTGAAGGGGCACTCATTTATCTCCGCACACATTTTCCACCGACGCGGTCAGCGCCCTCCGAAAGGTTTGCGGTACTAATATGACTGTAGAAGCAACCTAGCGCCAAAGCTCACGGGAGCTGTGTGAAAGTGGAGGTGGCCGACCTAAGCCTAGCGCCCAAGCACGCACGTAAACATGAGGCGGCATCCACCCCGGACGGAAAAAAAAGAGTTCCGTCTCGATTCAAACGATTTTGGTTTTGTTTGAGCTGGCGTAAGCAACATGGTCAGTTATAAAACAAACGTCTGATATAATCTGAATGCCGGTACTGTACTGCCGGTTCAACTAAGTTGAGCACCAACAAAAAACAAAACAAACAACAAAAAACTGCTCGTTAGCTGACAGTTTCCTGGGACGTATGGCGTAACTAAATACGGCAGTGGTTGAAGGAAGGATGTCGTAAACCAGTGCTTGGAGTTTGGGCCTCATCTTCCCTCTTCACACATAGCGGCCCCTGATCTGTGTGCCAGTGCATGCGCTCTCCGCCTACAACAATCCCGCACTTTTAAAGTCCGAAAATCTTCAACATGCTGAAGTTGAACATTTACTGGAAGAAGAAGAAGAATCTGGGTCTACCGTACCTACACCTAGAGTTCATGTTTACCCTTATTCGTCTTCTTCTGCTTACACGCACGGTCTGCAGACTGACGAATTTGTTTCAGAGCGAGAAAGAAGAAAATGACTGCTCCCCGGGATTAGGCTACCAAATGAATCTCCTTCTCGAAAAGAGCATCTCTAAGTTGCAGGGGTCAGAGTAAGTTCCACATCTAGAAGTCAGCACATGTTGCTTCTGAGAAACGTGCATGTATACACGTAGGCCTGTTTTTGGGGATTTTGACAGCAGCAGAAATGATCGGAAATCCTTTGAATGGCTGTCAGTGTCAGACCAGGATGTCCTCCGGGGTCTTGCCATGCCACGGCTTCGCAGAGCACGAGTGGCCGGGGGACGGAGGGGGGCGGGGAGGGGGGAGTCTTTTTCATTGGTTGAAACGCGATGGACATTATGGAAAAAACGGATGAAAGAGTGTTTATATAAACAAATGAAGATGATAGGGGGGAGTCTTTTTCATTGGTTGAAACGCGATGGACATTCTGGAATAAAAC
This sequence comes from Alviniconcha strummeri, assembly GCA_963584105.1. Lineage (NCBI taxonomy): Eukaryota > Metazoa > Mollusca > Gastropoda > Provannidae > Alviniconcha > Alviniconcha strummeri. Next base: position 17,471,235 of record OY757553.1, read on the forward strand.
GGATGAAAGAGTGTTTATATAAACAAATGAAGATGGATATAGCAGACGGTTACCCAGCAGACTTAAGATCACTAGCAGATGCGCTGTGCAACAGTAGTATTATTCATCTGTTACCACCACTTACAGAATTATATTGGTGCTTTGTTTCAGTGTTTCGTGTTTACGCAACCACCACAAACCGTGTTCTCATCCCAGGTGACGTTTTCATTCAAATATGAATCGGGTGACCATGTTACAGTGGCAGCGTTTCATAATCTTGCCATCAAAAAATGAAAAATGCTATCACTTCAAAAACAAGGCCTTAAATTTAGTTCATGTGTGACGACCAGGACTTAATTGATCTTGATCTTGATGTGCACTGTAAGTGCGATAGGCCGACGTGAGTGGACAAGGGGGGGGTGGGGGGGAGCAAAAATAAAAACAAAAACGGTGGCGTAAGCGTTTATCACTCGTTCAAGCAAGCCAGTGGCAGGCAGGGAAATTAGTAGACTGTGAGTGTGACCAGAAAATCTGAGCACATGAAACAGCAGAGCTGTGAAATCTCAACTTTCCTCCAAAGTGTTAAGCATTTGTGAATCAACAGCACCTTCTGAAGTTATGTGAGAATGGGAGACTTGTCTCCTAATAATTTTTCAAAAAGTTGGTGCAAACACTTCCAGCCTCCAGCTGACTACTACTTTGGGAGAAAAAACAACAACAACAAAAAACAAAAAACAGCAACAAAAACCGTTTTGAACAGCATACCATGTTGACCTGACAAACAATAATATTGAAAAAGTTCAGTGAACACATTGCTGAGTGACTGATATTTGGAGGGGGGATACAATATGTACTTGAGTACTTGGTGTGGTTGCGTAAACAAGAGATGCCAGCATAGCCCTGAAAGTCATCTATCACAGCATGGGTTTGGTGTGGTTGTGCATGGTTTGGTGTGGTTGTGCATGGTTTGGTGTGGTTCTGCATGATTTGACACAGTTGCATTAAAAAAAATGGACACACCTTGTTTTGCAGGCTGACAGCTTGTGATTGTGGAGCAAGATGATTCCCAGGTTAGCATCTCACTCTTACTTTCATTAATGAGTGTTCTTTGCTCTGGGCGTTTTCCTTTTCTGGGACTTCAGGAAATTGCTAATTTATTCAGATACGTTTTCATAATATATTTCATGTTGCACAGTGTATATGTTCATTTGATTTACATCTTTTTGTTCCCCTCACAGATAAAATTATTAGAACATTTTTGGTGTGTGTACTTCATTTTGCCTCCTCTCTTTTCAGTTGTTCGATGTTTATGACAGTCTGTCCTAAACATGTGAACAGTAACAAATGTGCATTTCTGAACTGTTGCATTACTGTTTTTAACTGGTCTGTTTAAAATACTGTCAGAAGTGTAGAGAGTTGTGTCAGTGTTAGAGTTAGTGTTTAAGTAATTTGAGAAACAGACTTTTTCTGATTGCAGGTCTTTACAAAGGCTTCGAGTTGTACTTCGGCATGCAGTAAGTGTTAACTTTGTGTTGTGTGTACTAGTGTGAGGGAGGGCTGGTTAGTTCTTGGGTTTAGGATGACACAACAGTTCACACACAGAGAAATCCAACCCTGACAGTAAATGAATGATTTAGCTTTTTTCTAAATTGGCATTTTTGGTCGAAGTATACAAGAAAGCAAAACAACAAGCAATTAATAGCTGAGGAAAAAAATAAAAAAAATAAAAATGTGATAAAATGTGTGCATTTTGTAAGGACAAAATTATTTTGCTAACTGTTATATAATGTGTTATATAGTGTTAAAAGGAAAACAAAAATCCCACCACCTCCAACAATTTTTTTTACAAAATCAAACAAGACAGGAGTTTTCCCAGCTACTTATGTCATTCCCAGCTGGTGGCATCCCCGAAGAACTTAATCCTGCCAGACAGCAGATACACTGTCTTCAACTGTTGGGGAAGGAAGTAGTTGAAATGTCATGGAGAAATGATGGTGTGTATTCTTGCTTTGTGTGTGTGTACTATATTATGTATATATATATAATATACTGTGTAACATTGATTGATTGAATATAATTGTCATTGTGGAGATAGTTTGGGGTATGTCATTGTCAGCTGTAGTGAGCCTTATGCACTTTGTATTATTATACAACAGCAAGGTTTCTGTAGTCTAGATATACGGGGCGGGGATAGCTCAGTGGTTAGAGCACCGGACTCGTGATCGAAAGGTCACGGGTTCGAATCCCTGCTGGAGCGGCGGGAGAATTTTCTTCTCCAGGGTCAACTTTCTGTGCTGACTCTTATTTCGGTATCCGTTCCACCCCCGTGTTACCGCAGTAGCACGTAAAAGACCCCGGTCGTTCTGCCAAAAGCGCAGGTGGCAGGTTACAGCTAAACACGCATACACCTTACGTATGTGGCTTTGCATGAAGTGACACGGTGCATGGTTGTATGGTGTACACAGAACGCGCCGAGATTGACTCTCTCTGGCAGCAGATTCTTGTGGCACCAGCCATGCCAGCGCTGTAAGTACACCACCGCGGTGGATATTCAAAAACGCGCTATAAAAAGCTATTCACTCATGTAGAATCACATGCGAGCGCAGTGAGTCTGCTCGCGAGCGGAGAATAGCGCTATATAAAAGCGATCAATAATAATATAGATATAGATATAGATATTGACTGAGGGCAGGAGGGGTGGGGGTGGGGGTGGGGCTGCATCGTGAATTGTTTGATACAAGTTGCAAAACATATTACAGTTATGTGTATGTGTGTCTCTGCATGTGTGTGTATCTGCATATAAATGTGTGTGTGTACATGTGTATCTGAATGTACGTGTATGTATGTGCGTGTGTATCTGCATGTATGTGTGTGTGCCCACATGCGTTGCAAGCAAAAACACTTGCTGTTAAAAGTGTTATTGTCTGAACTTCTTGGCTACTTACATTCTGAATCTGATGCATGTACTTGTGTCATCCTGCTGTCTTTTCCACACAGAAAATGGCTCAGTTCTCCAGCCAGGCTGCAGAGGAGACATTGTTCAACGCAGTCAACGGCAAACGGATCATCATTCTCAACAGACCCAAAGCGCTTAATGCACTAAACCTGAATATGATCCGCCAGATCTACCCTAAGATGGTGGTAAGTGAAACAGTAGTAGCAATGTAAAAAAATAGTGGAGAATGTGATCACTTGTTCATGCTTGTTGTTGGTGTCAGTATGTCTAAAGCTAAATCATTCTCACTGTCAAAGACTGGTAAGGAAAGGAAGAACAGTATGGGTTTGTTTTTCATGAGGCTACAAGGTCTGAACAGATTACAGGGTGAATTGGCTTACATTAAGTTAGAATATTCCCATGATGTTTTTGATGTCCTTCTTTGTTTTTTGTTATAAAATATATCGATATTTATTTGCATGATTCATTGATTGCAGTGTCTGCTGCTTAATCAATCAGAGTTGCCGCTTTATGTGCAGTGGTGCTCCTAGTACAATCACTGGGTTGTGATATCATGTACTGAAAATGAAGCTTTCTGCCATTCATCTTTGGCATGTCTGTGTGTTGTTTGTGTCCATGGTGATGATGAAGGCTGTCTTCAGTGATGGTGATGATGAAGGCTGTCATTAGCATGTCTGTGTGCTGTTACAGGAATGGGAAACAGACCCTGGTGTCCCTGGTGATGATGAAGGCTGTCGTTAGCATGTCTGTGTGCTGTTACAGGAATGGGAAACAGACCCTGGTGTCCATGGTGATGACGAAGGCTGTCATTGGCATGTCTGTGTGCTGTTACAGGAATGGGAAACAGTCCCTGGTGATGATGAAGGCTGTCGTTAGCATGTCTGTGTGCTGTTACAGGAATGGGAAACAGACCCTGGTGTCCATGGTGATGATGAAGGTTGTCATTGGCATGTCTGTGTGCTGTTACAGGAATGGGAGACAGACCCTGGTGTGTCCATGGTGATGATGAAGGTTGTCATTGGCATGTCTGTGTGCTGTTACAGGAATGGGAGACAGACCCTGGTGTGTCCATGGTGATGATGAAGGCTGTCATTGGCATGTCTGTGTGCTGTTACAGGAATGGGAGACAGACCCTGGTGTCCATGGTGATGATGAAGGTTGTCATTGGCATGTCTGTGTGCTGTTACAGGAATGGGAGACAGACCCTGGTGTCCATGGTGATGATGAAGGTTGTCATTGGCATGTCTGTGTGCTGTTACAGGAATGGGAAACAGACCCTGGTGTCCATGGTGATGATGAAGGTTGGCATGTCTGTGTGCTGTTACAGGAATGGGAAACAGACCCTGGTGTCCCTGGTGATGATGAAGGCTGTCATTGGCATGTCTGTGTGCTGTTACAGGAATGGGAGACAGACCCTGGTGTGTCCATGGTGATGATGAAGGCTGTCATTGGCATGTCTGTGTGCTGTTACAGGAATGGGAGACAGACCCTGGTGTGTCCCTGGTGATGATGAAGGCTGTCATTGGCATGTCTGTGTGCTGTTACAGGAATGGGAAACAGACCCTGGTGTCCCTGGTGATGATGAAGGCTGTCATTGGCATGTCTGTGTGCTGTTACAGGAATGGGAGACAGACCCTGGTGTGTCCCTGGTGATGATGAAGGCTGTCATTGGCATGTCTGTGTGCTGTTACAGGAATGGGAGACAGACCCTGGTGTGTCCCTGGTGATGATGAAGGCTGCAGGAGAGAAGGCTTTCTGTGCTGGGGGGGACATAAGAGGTGGGAACTGCAGCACAGTGTTTCTTCTTTTGGGGAAACTTTTGTATTCAGTTTTTAAGCCTGTGGGCATATTATATATACAGACACCAGGCATACTTTGGTAAATATAAAGTTAATATGTGCAGACTGTATATTGGTGTACATTTGTCACATGCTTGTTTTTTGTTGCTGTTTTCAGCTGTAACAGAGGCTGGAAAAGTTGGAGATGATTTGGCAAAAGATTTCTTCAAGGAAGAATATATTTTAAATTACAAAATAGGTGAGTAAGTGTTTCTGTCATACATATTTAGAGTTATTCAGTTCCACAACATATTATCAGAATTTCTTGTGGTCAGTACTCCCACTCCCCAACACACACACACACTCACACTCACACACACACATGCGCATATCCATGTACACACACACATATGCACATTACACATGTAAACGCACACACACACACACACACACACACAGAAGCCAGTAAAATTCTTGAATCAAAGTGATTTCAGCATAGATGTTTGCTGAAAAAGAGGAAACGCCCAAATACAGCTAGCTGTGTTTTGTGCTTTGGTTTCAGGCACCTATGGGAAGCCCTATATCGCCGTCATTGATGGAATAACAATGGGAGGGGTGAGTTGTAACACTGGGAGTGGTGACTTAAAACAGTGGGAGGGGTGAGATAAAACAGTGGGAGGGGTGAGATAAAACAGTGGGAGGGGTGAGATAAAACAGTGGGAGGGGTGAGTTGTAACACTGGGAGTGGTGACTTAAAACAGTGGGAGGGGTGAGATAAAACAGTGGGAGGGGTGACTTAAAACAGTGGGAGGGGTGAGATAAAACAGTGGGAGGGGTGAGATAAAACAGTGGGAGGGGTGAGTTGTAACACTGGGAGTGGTGGGTTAAAACAGTGGAAGGGGTGAGATAAAACAGTGGGAGGGGTGAGTTGTAACACTGGGAGTGGTGGGTTAAAACAGTGGAAGGGGTGAGATAAAACAGTGGAAGGGGTGTGTTATAACAATGGGAGTGGTGAGTTAAAACAGTGGAAGGGGTGTGTTATAACAATGGGAGTGGTGAGTTAAATCCATGGGAGGGGTGAGTTATATGCAGTGGGAGTTGTGAGTTATAACAATGGGAGTGGTAAACAGTGGGGCGGGTGAGTTAAAACAATGGGAGTGGTAAACAGTTGGAGTGGTGAGTTATAACAAAGGGAGTGGTAAGTTATAACAATGGGAGTGATGAGTTATAACAATGGGAGTGGTGAATTATAACCGTGAGAGGGGTGAGTTATATCCATGGGAGGGGTGAGTTATAACAGTGGGAGGGGTGAGTTATAACAATGGGAGTGGTGAATTATAACAGTGGGAGGGGTGAGTTATAACAATGGGAGTGGTGAATTATAACAGTGGGAGTGGTGAATTATAACAGTGGGAGTGGTGAATTATAACAGTGGGAGGGGTGAGTTATAGCAGTGGGAGTGGTGAATTATAACAGTGGGAGTGGTGAATTATAACAGTGGGAGTGGTGAATTATAACAGTGGGAGGGGTGAGTTATAGCAGTGGGAGTGGTGAGTTATAACAATGGGAGTGGTAAACAGTGGGGCGGGTGAGTTATAACAATGGGAGTGGTAAACAGTTGGAGTGGTGAGCTGTAACAAAGGGAGTGGTGAGTTATAACAATGGGAGTGGTGAGTTTTAACAATGTGAGGGGTGAGTTATAATAGTGGGAGTGGTTAGTTAATACAATGGGAGGGGTGAGTTATAACAATGGGAGGGGTGAGTTGTAACAATATCAATGGGAGGGGTGAGTTATAACAGTGGGAGTGGTGAGTTGTAACAGTGGGAAGGGTGAGTGATAATGAGTCCAGTTTGCTATCTGTAAAAGTGGGCATTGTTGGTGTTAAAAAAAGAATACCTAGAAGAAGAAGAAACAAGCAAAAGCACATAATGACTGAGCTGGTGGTGACACTGGAAGAGGGCGGGCAGTGTGCTGACCTCTGTGGGGTAGGTCTGCACTGTGCAGGGTAGGCTGTATGTTGAGCAGGTGGGTGACTGTTGTGTGACTGGTAACCATATTGATCATGTGGGTGACTGTTATGTGAGTGATAACCAACTGGGTCACAGATCTCTGGGTGGTGTGCAGGGTGGTGTGTGTATATTGATCATGCGGGTGACTGTTATGTGAGCGATAACCAACTGGGTCACAGATCTCTGGGTGGTGTGCAAAGTAGGGTGTGTAGATTGATCATGTGGGTGACTGTTATGTGAGTGATAACCAACTGGGTCACAGATCTCTGGGTGGTGGGCAGGGTAAGGTGTGTATATTGATCATGTGGGTGACTGTTATTGAGTGATATAACTAACTGGGTCACAGATCTCTGGGTGGTGGTGAGAAAAGTGAATAGTTGTGATCCAGGGAGGCCAGGCTGACACAACAGTTTTGTTTTTTGTTTTTTAGAGGTCTGTTTGTTCTACTGTCATGGGCAGTGTGCATCACACCTGTTTTCATCATGGTTCTGTTTGTGTCACTGTCTCAAGTCGTCACTCCTGTTTTCATTATGGGTCTATTTGTGTCATTGTCTCTAGCTGTTACACCTGTTTTCATTATGAGTCTATTTGTGTCACTGTCACAAGCTGTCACATCAGTTTTCATTATGAATCTGTTGTGTCATGGGGCTTCCAGAAAGTCTGGACTGTACAAAATTCACCTGTCACACATAAAATCCACCGGACACATATGTAAACTCTGCCAGTCGTACATGTAAAATCAACCTGTCAACCCAAAAGTCTGCAAGTCACCCACTTAGTACAACTGTCTTACATGCATAATCCACCAGTCACACATAACATCTACAAGTCACCCATATGAAATCCACCAGTTACACATAACATCTAAAAGTCACCCACATGAAATCCACCAGTTACACATAATATCTACAAGTCACCCACATGAAATCCACCAGTCACACATCTACAAGTCACCCACATGAAATCCAATGGTTACACAGGTATAACCCACCAGTCACATAAAATCAATGAGTAACCCACATAAAGTCCACCAGTCACCCAGATAAAATCCACCATACACCCACATAAAATCTGGCAGTTGCCCACATGCAGTTTACCAGTCAAGTCCACCAGGCTACATGTCACAGGCAGTAACCAAGCCAGACTGCTTTCTTTCCTTTATCACCACACCCGTGTTGTGTAACCAAGCCAGACTGCTTTCTTTCCTTTATCACCACACCCGTGTTGTGTAACCAAGCCAGACTGCTTTCTTTCCTTTATCACCACACCCGTGTTGTGTAACCAAGTCAGACTGCTTTCTTTCCTTTATCACCACACCCATGTTGTGTAACCAAGTCAGACTGCTTTCCCACTTTATCACCACATCTGTGTTGTGTAACCAAGCCAGACTGCTTTCCTTCCCTTGTCACATCTGTGGTGTGTAACCAAACCAGACTGCTTTCCTGCTGTTTCACCATAACTATGTTGTGTAACCAAACCAGACTGCTTTCCTTCCCTTGCCTTGTCACCACAACTGGTGGTGTGTAACCAAACCAGACTGCTTTCCTTCCCTTGCCTTGTCACCACAACTGGTGGTGTGTAACCAAATCAGACTGCTTTCCTTCCCTTGCCTTGTCACCACAACTGGTGGTGTGTAACCAAACCAGACTGCTTTCCTTCCCTTGCCTTGTCACCACAACTGGTGGTGTGTAACCAAACCAGACTGCTTTCCTTCCCTTGCCTTGTCACCACAACTGGTGGTGTGTAACCAAACCAGACTGCTTCCCTGCTTTATTGCCATAACTATTGATAAACAGGTTGTCCACTTCACACACCTGCTCCACAGACTGTTGGCCTGGGAGTCTGTACAGCTCCAAGAAATTGTGCTGTGTGACCCAACAGTGACTGTGGTGTGTCTGTTTTCAGGGTGTGGGGTTATCTGTTCATGGCAAGTTCTGTCTCTGTTTTTTTTTTTTTTTTTTTTTTGGGGGGGGGGGTTATCTGTTCATGGGAAGCTCTGTATCTGTTTCCAGGGTCTGAGATAATCTGTTCACAGCAATCTGTCTCTTGCTTTCAGGGTGTGGGGTTATCTGTTCATGGCAAGTTCCGTGTGGCCACAGAACGTACAGTGTTTGCCATGCCAGAGACTGCCATCGGTGAGCACAGGCACGCGCATGCGCACGCACACACACACACACACACACACACACACACACACACACACACACACACACACGCACACACACATATGCTTGCGTTCACACATAAGCACATGTACACACAGAGAAAAGGTTTGTGTCGAGACATGACGGTCAGTCACTTTGTACGCTGGTCACTTTGTGCTGGCCAGGCCTGTTTCCTGACGTGGGTGGCGGTCACTTCCTGCCGTGGCTGCAGGGCCGACTGGGCACCTACCTAGCCTTGACCGGCTACAGGCTGAAGGGACGCGACGTCTTCCATGCTGGGGTGGCCACCCACTTTGTGCAGGCTGAGAGGGTAGGTACACACATCAGCTGTGCAGTAGGCTCACAATTACAAACAAGCTTCCAGTTCACTGATGTACAGACTTCAGATGTTATGCAGTAGTCCCACAGTTAAAAACAAGTTTCCTGTTCGCTGACGTAGTTAGAAATCCAAGACTTGAGAAAAAGAGACAACAGTGTACTGAACAGAAAAACAGCACTAGAAATAGAATAAGAAGTGAGTCCCTGTTACTGAATGTGAGCAGCTGTTTTGTACAGTGTTTAAAATATATGGGAGAGGCCATTTACTGAACTTTGAAGATAGTTCTTCCCTGCATGTACACAGACAATGCTGGGTGTGTTCATCCTTCACAACTGCTTTGAGTGCTGCCAGCAGAGGTTTAGAGATGAGGCAGAGGTTTAGAGATGAGGCAGAGGTTTAGAGATGAGGCAGAGGTTTAGAGATGAGGTAGAGGTTCTGAGATGAGGCAGAGGTTTAGAAATGAGGCAGAAGTTTAGAGATGAGGCAGAGGTTTAGAGATGAGGCAGAGGTTCTGAGATGAGGCAGAGGTTTAGAAATGAGGCAGTGCTGACATTAGCTGACTGACCCTGGTCCAAGCACTGTAATGGGACAAAATTAACTAACACTCAAAATTTAGTTAAGGGGTAATATGAGACACTGTGGAGGGTGGAAGAGAGGGGGTAGGGAAAATAAGTTATGCAGACACACAAACTCATTCAAGGTTTGTTAGGGGTTTGTGACAGAAATTCATAATCTCAGTGCAGTTGTAAGTGCATTGTTTGGCACAAGTTTCATGATCTCTGTGCAGTTGTGTGTGCTTTGTGTGACACAATTTTCATGATCTATGTGGAGTTGTAAGGGCTTTGTGTGACACAGGTTTCATGATCTCTGTGCAGTTGTGTGTGCTTTGTGGGACACAATTTTCATGATCTATGTGGAGTTGTGAGGGCTTTGTGTGACACAGGTTTCATGATCTCTGTGCAGTTTTGTGTGCTTTGTGGGACACAATTTTCATGATCTATGTGGAGTTGTAAGGGCTTTGTGTGACACAGGTTTCATGATCTCTGTGCAGTTTTGTGTGCTTTGTGGGACACAATTTTCATGATTTATGTGGAGTTGTAAGGGCTTTGTGTGACACAGGTTTCATGATCTCTGTGCAGCTGTAACAGCTTTGTGTGACACAAGTTTCATGATCTCTATACAGTTGCCTGCTCTTGAAGAGTCCCTGATGCAGCTGCGAGAAGTGTCTGATTTCAGCGTGCAGAAGGTTCTGGATTCCTACCATGATAAGGTACCCTTTTCTTCTGTCTGCATGTTGAGTCTGGGTCCAGCTGTGCGGGTGGGTGGTGGGTGGGTGATTTGGTCACGAGCAGTACGTCTGCGGTGGCTGAGAGGGAGACTGTCCTGCTTCTTCTTTGCGTCTTTTGTACCACATCACTTGTATCTGATTTCCATGGGGAGCTCTCACAGACAATGTCATGATGCTAAACTTGAGGGTATATGTGGTTGAGATGGTGCTGTTTGTCACTTTGAGGTATTTAGCAATGAGAGAGAAAACTGTTGCTGTGTTTGTATGTCAAACTGACATGTCCTTTTGGGGTCCTTAGCAATAACAGAGAAAACTGTTAGTCAAACTGACATGTCCTTTTGGGGTCCTTAGCAATAACAGAGAAAACTGTTAGTCAAACTGACATGTCCTTTTGGGGTCCTTAGCAATAACAGAGAAAACTGTTAGTCAAACTGACATGTCCTTTTGGGGTCCTTAGCAATAACAGAGAAAACTGTTAGTCAAACTGACATGTCCTTTTGGGGTCCTTAGCAATAACAGAGAAAACTGTTAGTCAAACTGACATGTCCTTTTGGGGTCCTTAGCAATAACAGAGAAAACTGTTAGTCAAACTGACATGTCCTTTTGAGGTACTTAGCAATGACAGAGAAAACTGTTGCAGTGTTCGTATGTCAAACTGACATTGGTCTTTTGTATTGCTGTGAAGTATTACTTTTTGTTCATGGATTGATAATGTCAACTGGTGATCACAGTTGTAAGAAAACAAAATTTCAACTTTGATTGCCGTTTCAGAACCCAGTCGACAAAGACAAGCCATTTGCCTTGGCTCCCCACCTGGACCGAATCAACGGAATCTTCAGCCTAGCAACCGTGGAAGACATTGTGAAGGAGCTGGAGTCTGAGAACTCGGAGTGGGCCCTGCAGCAACTGAAGACAATGAGAAAGATGGTCAGCAGGCAGAGCTTTTCTTGGTTTTCTGGGTGTTATTAAAGGAGAACCCTATGATGCCATGGTGTCGCAGAGAGAGGCGGTCCTTAGTTGGGGATTTATTTATCATTATGGACACACAGAGGGACAGGCTTCAGAAAGAGTGGTCTTAAAAGAGCAATGGTCTTTCATCAGGATGGTCTTCCATCAAGGTGGTCTTTCATCAGGGTGGTCTTTCATCAGGATGGTCTTCCATCAGGGTGGTCTTTCATCAGGGTGGTCTTTCATCAGGGTGGTCTTTCATCAGGGTGGTCTTTCATCAGGATGGTCTTTCATCAGGATGGTCTTTCATCAGGATGGTCTTTCATCAGGATGGTCTCTCCATACTTAAGCAGTGCAGACCATCAGACCACAGGTGTCTTCTGGTCTTTTGTTGGTGCACTGTCATGATTCAGGTGAAGATGATGCTGATGATGAAGACAATGGTGATGATAGCAAGAAGGATGACCACGATGGTTAATTGTAAGAGTGGATGTGAGTGTCGCCTCCTTGACCTTGGTTTCAGTCGCCCACATCCATGAAGGTGACGCTGAGACAGCTGCAGATGGGGGAGACGATGAATCTGGCGGAGATACTGCAGGTGGAGTACCGCCTCTCCCAGCGATGTCTGGAGGACCACGACTTCTATGAAGGAGTTCGAGCAGGTGAGTCACACGGTGGTCCTGTGTTGCTGGTGAACTAACTGAAGCGGGTAGAAGTTTCCTTCTTGATTCAAACAGCAGTTGGATGGCGCAACTTTGCATTTTCATCCCATGGTCAAATGGCGGTAGAGATTTTTTCCCACCCAGTAGAATTATCATGTGTACAGCTGTTTTCTGTCATTATTATTGCCAAGTTCCTGCTATTCAGGTACCTGTATTCTGTCTGAGGGGAATTATGTACAGTCATGTGAACTCTAATCCCGCAAGGAACCTTTTTGAGTACTGAGAGATGAAACTGGCAAACAGTTAACTCCATGATACTGGCAAACAACTAACTCCATGAAACTGGCAAATGCACAGTCATCCCTAACATGTCAACCCGACATCCGAGGCCATTCAGCCCTGCATCATTGGCAAACTCACTCATATGTCCAAAGCTTTGTTGGTTGGAATGTTTTTGTTAGCAAGTTACATCTGCACTGGGAAATGTGAAAAGAGAGAAGGCAAAATGTTCTTCATGATTTAAAGAGAAGTGTAACTTTGGGGTCTTTCATCCGCAAGCTTCTAGACTGTCTCTTCTGTCAAGCACATCACAGACGGGATAAAGGACTTATTAGAATAGACGTAGGGAAATGTACTCACCTGTATGATGAAACACAAGCATTTTCAAAAAAATTGTCTTCTTCAGGTGCAAGAAGATGGATAATAATAAAAGAAGAAGGAAGCAAAGAAGAAGACAGACAAGAAGGAGCTGATGTAAACAAATGTTAAGAATGTATACACAGATTAAAGACATCATCAAAATGATGAAAATTAGGAGGAGCACGATCTGCTCACATAATTATTAATAAACACATGCTCACACACGCACACACACACACACCTATTCAACCGGCAGGGCAACAGCATGCAGTTTAGAAGGCTACAAGAAGTTTGAACATTTTTCATCCAGTCTACCAGGGGACCTGGTGCCCATTCTGGATGATGTGAGACCTTATAGCGAAGACTTACATCAAGAATAATAGAAAGGAGACAGCATAACAGACTGAGGTCGTGGTTCTGTGGAAGGAAAAGCCAACTTTTTGACAGAAGATGTTTGTGGTTTGGTAACTTTTGCAACATTTTGCTCTGATTGGCATGTCAAATGGCGTGTGGAGAATAAAACAGTCATCTTAACATTGGAGTCGTGCAGGTGAGGATAGATAATTGGTTTAACGCCCAACCATGACAGCTATATCAGGGCCACCTTCAGATGAGAAATGAGGTGAATAATCATTGTCAGTTAAGGCTATGATCCAGTTTGGATCATGCTATCACATGACTACATGATCTAGCATGTTACCACACAGACGTCATGTAGCACGCTGCAGATGTGTGCACTGACAGAAAGGTGCTTGTGGGTAAGCCGTCACTGTTGAATGGCAGACACGAGCAGTGAAGAAACACGGCGTCAGGAGCATTGTTATTACTCCCATCAGAGCTAGGACAAAAGAATGGAAGCTGTTGCATCACAATTCATGAAATAATGACACATTGATGTGAAGAAAAATAGTTTGTGATTGGTGTTTCAGTGTTGGTGGACAAGGAGTCTCTTGTTTTAGGTGTTTTTCAGTATCGGTGGGCAAGGAGTGTTTCAGTTTGATTGGTGTTGCAGTGTTGGTGACCAAGGAGTTTCTGCGTGTATGGCATTTGTGTTGGTGGACAAGGAGTGTTTCAATGTGATTGGTGTTTGTGTTGGTGGACAATGACTGTTTCAGTGTGATTGGCATTTCAGCATTGGTGGACAATGAGTGTTTCAGTGTGATTGGTGTTTCAGTGTTGGTGGACAGTGTTTCAATGTGCATGGTGTTTCAGTGTTGGTGGACAAGGAGTGTTTCAATGTGATTGGTGTTTCAGTGTTGGTGGACAAGGACCAGAACCCTAAATGGAATCCCGACACACTGGAAGGGGTGACGCCAGAAAAGCTGGACTGGTATTTCTCTCCGCTTCCTCCTGACCGAGAACTTGTGCTGTAATAGTATCCGCATGCTCCTCCTGCTCTACGTAGATGCCAAATAGTGGGCGCATTCCTTCGACAGACGCTGGTGTAACATTTTTCTGCACCCTGACAATGTTTCCTGGTGATCTATTTTGTGATGTCAGTTTGTTTGCGAAAATCTGTAGTATGTGGTTGGAATTGGAGGCTGTAGCCAAACTGTTGTGGAAAGTGGTGTAGGCCACAGCGCGTGCTGCACATACATGTGTGCATTTTATTACCAGTAGTGTAAAGATGCAGCTTGTCTTGAATAACGTGCAGGTTATGTCTGAAGTGTTGTCAGTAGTCATGGTTACCTTATCCAAAGCACAACAAAACGATGCCCAGTGTAATTTTTTTTTTAATGTTTTCATTTTGTTTGCTGGTCTGTCTCAAACTGAAAGAGGAGATGTCTGCAACTTGTTGCCCCTGAAGTACCAAAGTGGCTACATGATGTTGTGGCCAAACTCCAGCATCAGTTTACATCCTTCCTCCAACCCCTGCCATAACTGGTTGCACCATAGCCTTAACTGGTGGCACCATAGCCTTAACTGGTGGCACCATAGCCATAACTGGTGGCACCATAGCCATAACTGGTGTACCATAGGTCTCCAACCCCTACCATAACTGGTGGCACCATACGTTTCCAAAAAGTGTCAGCTAGCCACGCTGACAACACAGTTTATATCAGGCCACATTTCACATGCAACTGCTCAAAGGTTTACACCAACACCCCCCCCCCCCCACACACACACACACACACAATCATTTGGATCAAGACAAAACTAATTTGTTTTTATCCAGGCAGACGTGCCCAGTGCATGTGTGTGTCACAATGCTATGTTCCTCCACACAGGACTCAAACCTTTCACAGATGTGCAGACTATTGACAGCAGGAGACTTACTGGGGTGATTCCATTCTGCTGATGCTAAGAGACAAGAAGGGCCCCTTCAGTAGTGTAACCAATTATAACAGAGTTTGGAGGA
Source organism: Alviniconcha strummeri (assembly GCA_963584105.1). Classification (NCBI taxonomy): domain Eukaryota; kingdom Metazoa; phylum Mollusca; class Gastropoda; family Provannidae; genus Alviniconcha; species Alviniconcha strummeri. The sequence goes on from OY757553.1 coordinate 17,486,338, forward strand.
AGGGTTAGGGTCCAGGTTAGGCCACATCTGCTACATCTGCTAGTGTGATGGCAGTGTCTGTGACCAAGTACACTCACAGCCACGTCTTGCTGTGGTGGTAGTGTTTGTACACTCACAGCCAAGTCTTGCTGTGGTGGTAGTGTTTGTACACTCACAGCCACGTCTTGCTGTGGTGGTAGTGTTTGTACACTCACAGCCAAGTCTTGCTGTGGTGGTAGTGTTTGTACACTCACAGCCAAGTCTTGCTGTGGTGGTAGTGTTTGTACACTCACAGCCAGGTCTTGCTGTGGTGGTAGTGTTTGTACACTCACAGCCACGTCTTGCTGTGGTGGCAGTGTTTGTACACTCACAGCCACGTCTTGCTGTGATGGCAGTGTTGAAACACCCACAACCAAGTCTTGCTGTGATGGCAGTGTTGAAACACCCACAGCCACGTCTTGCTGTGATGGCAGTGTTGAAACACCCCCAGCCAAGTCTTGCTGTGATGGCAGTGTTGAAACACCCACAGCCAAGTCTTGCTGTGATGGCAGTGTTAAAACACCCACAGCCAAGTCTTGCTGTGATGGCAGTGTTAAAACACCCACAGCTCAGTCTTGCTGTGATGGCAGTGTTAAAACACCCACAGCTCAGTCTTGTTGTGATGGCAGTGTTAAAACACCCACAGCTCAGTCTTGTAATGGCAGTGTTAAAACACCCACAGCTCAGTCTTGTAATGGCAGTGTTAAAACACCCACAGCTCAGTCTTGTAATGGCAGTGTTAAAACACCCACAGCTCAGTCTTGTAATGGCAGTGTTAAAACACCCACAGCTCAGTCTTGTTGTAATGGCAGTGTTAAAACACCCACAGCTCAGTCTTGTAATGGCAGTGTTAAAACACCCACAGCTCAGTCTTGTAATGGCAGTGTTAAAACACCCACAGCTCAGTCTTGTTGTAATGGCAGTGTTAAAACACCCACAGCCAGTTCCCTAGTAACCACACTAACGTTGTGCAGAATAGTGTCTCCTTTGTCCTGTGCTGGTTCAAGACAACCAGTATCTGCCACCCTGGTGAATGTTTGGTTCTGTTGGTGTGTACACGCAATAAGCAGTGGTTTGTAATTGTATACTGGTGAATGGGTAAAGGTAAAAGTGCGTACTGTGCAGACTCTCCACATATACTCCCAATGATACATGATATTACTGGAATTTTTTTTGGGGGGGGATTCTTTTTGTAGTGGAGTGGGCGTGTTTTGAGAATGTATTGCAGTCTGCTACTTCCATGGCTTGTGGTACAAAAAGTAAAGTCCATTTAAAGTATTGATCATACTTGCAGGACCTTTGTGTGTGTGTATTTTCCTGCTGGCAAAAGACTCTCTCTCTCTCTCACACACACACACACACATACGCACTCTGTGAACATCACAACACTATGCAGGCATCAGGCTTTTCAGACACTTATGATACTTGGATGAGATCATGGGTATAATTATAATAATTTTGATGCTGTATGGTGTCAGAGTAAGGCTGATGCAGCTCCAGAGGACTTGGCACAATGTAACACGATGAAGTGTATTACATGCCTATGGGCTCCCAAATGACTCACAGGGCAACAGGGGGTTCCAGCTGCCAATCACCTGAGCACTTCAGCTAGTCACAATGTCCCCATGAAGATTTGGCACCAAACAAACACAAAGAGTGGCTGCCACGTGTTCCTCACAGGCCAAAGCATAGCGATGGACACTGGCTGGTTCCCACCAAAACCTTCAAAATGGGCAATGGCACATATTCACAGATGACGAGAGAGTTGGGTATCAGCTGCATTCAAATGAGCAAAGGACAATCATCTGGATGCTGAATGCAGCTCAGTTCATCATGCATTTCACCAGTCAGTGCAACAAAGGGTGGTCGGATCAAAAAGGTGTGAGGACGGGGCTGGGGCTTTGAGATCAGCACAGAACCCTCTGTGAGCCTATCAATCCTATAGCCGTGTGCTTCCAAGTGCCTATCGCAGTGTCCTGTGCCTCTTAGCAAGGCATACATCCTTCCAAGTCAAACGCACATCAACATGTCATCTCTTTCCGCTGGCCACTGAAACAACACACCCAAAACCAGTTTTCAGATTTCAGTCTGAGGGCAGTGCCGTGCTGTGTCTGAGTGGTTAAGACACTGGGCTCGGGATCAAGGTGTAGCAGGCTCAAATCCTGGTTTGGTCTCTGTCATCCTTTCGAGGGTTGTGAGCTCAGCATCCAGTCCTTGAGATAATGCGCCAAAGTGTCTGGTCCTTCACATGAGGTGACAATGCGCCAAAGTGTCTGGTCCTTCACATGAGGTGACAATGCGCCAAAGTGTCTGGTCCTTCACGTGAGGTGACAAACAGCTTGAGAGGCTGTGACAAGAAGGTTCATTGTGTGGCAGCTTGTACAGGCTAGGCTGGAACCCAGCGCAGGGGAGACACACTTCAATACTTTGGAGAATTTCCAGTCAGGTTATTAACTGACAGGCAGACTGGGTCCACTCTGCCGCTACTGACTTTGCCTGGGGGAATGTGACACCAATTTCCCATGGGAAAACATCTGCATGGGGACAGTACAGTAAAGCCAAACAAAACACAACCACCCAAGAAATAAACTGTGTTTTCCAAGGAGAACAAGTGTTAGACAATGCAACGATGATGAACACAAACATCAACAAAAGGCTGGCACGCACAACAGCCACCGACTGCTGGGCAACGTAAAAAACACAGTTTGCAAACTCTGTAACATTTTTCCATAACTTCCAAAGAGAACATTCTTCTAAAGCAGGCAAAACAATTAGATGAACCTCAGTATACTGCTGCACCCAAGAGATCCTTACAGGAATTAGCGTTCTCAAAACATACTCTATGATCTATGCAAGAAGGCTGACCTTTCTCCAACAGGCAAAAAGAGATTGAAATGTAAACCTCAAATCTACAGTTTTTATTCTACCTGTTGATTTTATTTTGAATTTAGTATCCTCTTGTATCAGTGACAAGTGGTGGGACTCGCGGCAAAAAACACTGTCACAGTTAGCCTCTTTGGTATTAAATATTTGGTGATTCATGCTAAAAATGGAGGCAGTGCTTGCAACACAAGCGAGCTAGGACATTTGTCACTGTGTGTTGACCAAATCTAAGTTTACAAAATGAATCTCTTCTACCTCCATGGTGAAACTATTTTTTGGGGGGGATGGCTAGTTCCTTTAAGATGTGCACTTTCCATGTCAGACAAGAGCATCTGCAATGCAGATGGGTCTCCCTGAACCAATTTGTTGGGTGTAACAGCAAGGACAGTGGCAATAGCTCAACTGTTTGATGCCAGACACTGAGAGGTTCACCTGTCAAGCTGCCAACCAAAACTCAACCAAAACTGAACAGCCCACCCCCCATCCACCCCACCCAACCTCAACTAAAGCACTATGCTGAAAACTTCACTTTGATCTTTCTCTCCCTCCCTGAGCGGGTCTTGAGTGGCGCAACAAAAGATGGAGTTTTGGCCCGCACCTCTTCTCCAGCTTCCTGCACTTCCTCCTTGATCACCACGCCTGCCACTGGAAGTGCGGGTCTGCCGCCAGCCCTGTGCTCTCGCACAACAGACTTGACTGACTCCAGGTGGGCGGCTCCGCTGAGCAGGGAGCGCATGGTGGACTCCAGGGCGGAGTCAGCACTTTGTGTCTCTGTCTCCGTGGAGGCTGGCTGTGAGCCTGAGGGAGTGGCCTGGCTGGGAGCAGCTTCCACCTGCGCCACGTCCACAGACACCCCCTCAACCAGGTGCACGTACTGGTGGTCGGCCGCAGCGCTCGTGTTGCCCATGCTGACCACGGCCTCACTGATTTGAAGGTCACCGACAGGGTTGGGGTGCTGCTGAAGGGATTGGCTGGGGGCACCGACTGAGTTGCCAGGTTGTTGATAAACAGGCCCGTTGTGGACAACCTGATGGATGGTATGGCCCACCTCCCCCATGATGATGTAACCCGACTCATCCATGACGGTTGGCTGTTCCTCTATCACCACCTGCTGAGTGGGTGTCTGGGGCTGCAAGGCTGTGTCCACAACAACAGCGCCAACGCTGCTCTGCACTGCCACACAGCGCCCGTTGTGGACAGTCTGCATCAAGGAGGTGGAGGGTACGGGCTTGCTCCCCCTGTCCACCTCCATGGCCTGACTGGACTCCAGCATCACCACCCGTGCCCCGGTCACCGAGCCCCCATCCACCATCACCCTCTGCACAAAACTCTCGTCGTTCCGCCCCTCCCCAAAAATCTCTTCTTCCATCAACAAAGTGGAGCTTCCTACCAGTGCTGAGTTGTGACCAGTTTTACTTGGGGCCGGGGCTGATATAGTTTTCACTTGCACCGTGGCCCCAGCAGCAGAGGACCTGGTGTCTCGGGTCACAGCTGCTGGACCTGAATGTCTCGATGCCACAGCCGTTGTGGATTCTGATGACGACGATATCACACTGCTTCCTTTAACGTTAATCACGGAAGACCTCCGACCTGTTGCCAGTTCACACAGTGCATCGGCCACGACGCTGTTCACTGCGTCTGACTTGAGGTCAGTTGCTTTGTCCTTCCTCTTTCCCCCCTGGTGTTTGAAGTGGGCACGGTGGCGGTCGAGGTGAGACTGCTTGAAGAAGGACTGGGGACACAGGTCACAGCGGAAGGGACGCTTCTGCTGGTGCTTCACGCTCAGGTGCTGCTTCAGGGCATCCATGCGGAAATACTTGGCTGCAACATGCAGGGGCACAAGCAGTGAGATCACCGGGCAGTGCTGCTAGCCAGCAGGTGGACACAATGAGACTGGTGTGGACAAAATGACACAGCACAACACTGCAGGTGGACAAAATGACACAGCAAGTGGACACAATGACTCAGCAATGACGTGACAAGTGGACACAAAAGGACACAGCAAGTGGACACAATGACTCAGGCAATGACGTGACAAGTGGACACAAAATGACACAAGCAATAAAATGTCACGGCAGGTGGACACAACACAGGCAATGAGATGACATGGCAAGTAGACACAATGACAGGCAATGAGATGACATGACAGGTGGACACAATGACGCTGGCAGTCAGATGACCATGACTTGCAGTCATGTAAGAGATGAGACTAGATAGTCTGGTGGCCTTACCCTCACTTCAACCCTCAAACATAATTCAGCCAAACAAATGGAAAACGCCCCAAATACTGGATGAACGAGCAGAAGGCCAGCAACAAACCTTGCTCTGAGCCAAGCTACACCACTTATACTTGTTTGCCACAAACTGTGAACTTATCATGGCAAGCCTCTGATGCCGACCATTCAACTGGTTCTGCTATTGGGCACTAACTTAAGTACTACTGACAGCCCAATACCTGCTTTAACCACTTCATTTGGGGGGAAGTTAACTGATAATTTCCAGTATTTTATCAGTCAAGATCAGCATATACCTAGTACAGCTCTAGCAGTAGTATGAACAGCCGTGTATCTAACTGGTTACCGTGATCATCTTACTGGTAAGGTTTCTGTGAACCACTTTTGCCACCTTACAGATGACGCACCAGTTTGAAAAATGTCAAGCGTGATCACTGTTTTTGTAGCCAAAGAATGATGGTGATGTGATCTTGACCTGTACGCTGCATATTCAGATGCAAACTTTGGTTACCCCACCACCACCACCACCACCACCAAAAGTGCTACCCATTTACCGTTAGGAAGGAGCTCAACAAGCTGTGCTGCAATATAATGTTCACCTGCTCCTTTGAAAACCTGCTTTGTTCCTGTTCAGTTATTTAAATGTACACTCACCAGGACACTGGTCACATTTGTAGGGACGTTCGGTGCCATGGACACGCATGTGTCGCCTGAGCTCAGCATTGCGGATAAAGCAGAGATCACACTCCGAGCACTTGAATGGTTTTATGCCATCATGGACTTTTTGGTGGTATCGAAGGTGATTCGCTTCAATGAAACTGCAACAAACGGTAAGGACTAGACTAAGAGTAAGAGAGACTACATCCGTCATCCAGTTAACAACTGTGAACAGTGGGGGGAGGGGGTGTGGGGGTGGGGGCTTGCATTCATCACCCTGTCATCCAGATAATTCAAGGGGGGTGGGGTACTCACGTGGCTGGACAACGGTCGCAGGTGAAAGGTCGCTGTCCTGTGTGGATCCGGAGATGAGCTGTCAGGTGGCCTGCCTGGCTGAATGACTTGTCACATACCTGACACTTGTAAGGTCGCTCACCTGTAACAAATAGTTCCTGGAGTTTAAGTCCTGTCCTCCAGACTCAAAGACACCATTTTAAATCACACATTTTAAAGTCTTCTATACAGACCTAGAAACAAAATAAGAGTAAAAACAACAAGAAGCCCAACAGCAAGTCTCACAAGTAAGACACTGGCTCACAGTTCCGCAATCAGTCAAAACCACCTAACACCTTATGGAAGGATTCTGGACCCAAGTAGCATGCTATGTCCCACTTTAAGCATAACCACGAACACAACTTAGCCAAAACAGTCAGTAAATATATATTTTGCTTTTCAAACCAATTCTTATGAAATCATGAGTGTCATGCTGTGATTCCCTGTTATGATACACAACAGAAGCTGTGAAGCCTATACTATAACCAGTTTTTGCACGCACTCTGTGCAGGGCACTTACATCAATCACTTGTTACCCCAAGCGTGGTGACCTGTTTCACTTAACAGGCCCTAAAGCCTAACAAGCGCCTGGTGACCTGTTTCATTGTACAAGTACCTGCATGGGCAACAACCGACACAAGGGAAAAGTGGACAGGGGTTTTGGAACATATGAAAGTGAAGGATGAGGAAGGCAGTATTTAGACAGAAGATACCCAGACAGTGGGCAGAGCATATGTGACTACATTCTGACCTGCTCCAGACTTTAAAGGAACAACCTTTCACAGCTCTAACTTCTCAACTGACGGGACCTTTATTTATGTCATGTTTCAGCAACACTAGCAGTGAGTGAGATAAACACTACCTGCCTGCCAGATGTGAGATATGAACTTACAAGCAAGCTGCGAGTGTGAGGTGGGTTCAGACAAGTGACAAAATCTTTCCCTTTCATGTCACAACAAAGTGAGCATACAGCAGGCAGCACTGTGAGGGTGTGGGGACAACTTAGCAGTTGAAAATCATCTGCCAGCCTGTTGGGCTAAGTAAACATCAAAATCCACTAGCCCAACAGAATTATTACTCACTCGACAACTGACATACATACATATCTCCTTTTCACATTCACTGATTCAGCCTCATTTCTGCATTTGAGCCAAGTTAAAATAGTGACATCACCTTGCACTAGTTGTGGACAGCACTCCTCTGATTTCTTCTCTGGTTCTCAAAAGAATCTGATCAATGGAGAATCAGAGAAATCCTCAGTGCAGAAAGCAAACTGATGCCTCGCCTGATGGGCTGGTATTTTAGGGCCTTGACACACCCAGAGACTTTTACTACCCACCTTCCTTGGATGACCAGGCCAGTGTATTTCTGTAGCCCTGCTTCAGGCTAATGTGTGTGTTGTGGTTGGGGGGGGGGGGGGGGGGAATCCTATGGCTGGTGCTGTCTGTGTGTGCCTCACCTGTGTGTGTACGGATGTGTCTCTTCAGGTTGCTGGGGTCGCGCACTTTCTTTCCGCAGATGGTACACTGGTAGGGCAACTCCCCTGTGTGCTTGGTCCTGTGCCGCCGCAGCTCCGCCTGGTGGAAGAAGGCTGCATTGCAGTCGGCACATGGCCACCTACAGACACACACACCTCTTACACATCTACCTCTGCAAACTGTAGGTGGCACTGTACAGGTACCCAAATACATACACACACACCTCTTACACATCTACCTCTGCAAACTGTAGGTGGCATTGTACAGGTACCCAAATACATACACACACACCTCTTACACATCTACCTCTGCAAACTGTAGGTAGCACTGCATAGGTACACACATGCACCTCTTACACAGCTACCTCTGCAAACTGTAAGTAGCACTACAAAAGTACGAAAATACACACAACTCTTACACATCTATTTCTACAAACTGTAGGAACTACTGCAAAAGTACTCACACACACACACACACACACATACACCTCTTACACATCTACTTCGGCAAACTGTAGGTAGCACCGCATAGGTACTGAGATACATGCACACAGCTCTTGCGGTTCAAGTACTTACAACTGTACAGGTCTAGCAAAACATATATATATACTGAGATAGTGTCACTCAAATGTGCAATCTCCACACATTTGTAGAATATCTTAGTCTTACATCATGCATGGCTTCCCATAAAACAGAGAACAGAAAATCATCTTGTCTCTGCTGCCAGATTATCATTAGCACTGCCCCTCGGTACTTGACTGAACTTGCCCAAAGATATATCTCTTCTAGGTTCCTGCATGCTTCCAGTGATCAAATTTTTCACATCTCCACCTTCAAAAGAAAATGGCATAGCGGTCACAACTTCTGCTTCTCACTTCTCTGTTGCACAAATCTGTAATTCTCTCCCTTCTGCTCTCCATCACAGTCCTTCTCTCCCTGTCTTCAAATGTAATCAAAACTAGTCTTAAACCGTACCTCTTCAAATTGTTTTTGAACCAGTAACACTAACACCTTCTTTTTGACGTTATTTTGCTAGTGTGTGTGTGTGTGTTGGGGGGGAATGCCTGAGTTCCTTTTTGCAACTGTATGAGCACGTGTATGCGATCCCATGTGTGTACATGTGTGTGTGTGTGCAAGATCTTGTGAGTATGTGTGTTTCATCATGATTTGTATGAATACGTACATTTATTAATGTATTATGATACTATTCCTTTTTGCTCTGTGTATTTTATGAATTCCATAGTACCATAAGTATTTTGTGAATTCCATACTCTTCTTAAATCATAAAGCACTCTATAGATTCCCAATTATTATTCTGTACCCTCTCTCATTTTCAAATAAAGGTAAAATTAACTGACATGATCAAAAATCAAAGCTTTAGTGTCAGGACTCAATTGACTTAGTCAGTGATCACACTAGACAGTTTTCAGACCGGTGACTGGGGTAACATAGATATATATGGTGGTAAAAGTGGTTCACAGAAACTTGTCAGATAATCACTGTAAGCGTAACTGGTCAGGCGCATGGCCGTCCTTACTGTTAGTATTACTAGAGCTGTACTAGCAAACACCCAGCTCCCTTCACAGTGTAAAACACACACACACACACACACACACACACACACACACATGCATGCATGCGTGCACACACAAACACACTCTCTCATTCTTACACTGTAGTTGTTTTTAGAACTGGTCAAACAAAATAAAAGCCCGTACGTCTGACCAATCGCTGAGTTTCCCCCAGCATATTCTGATTTTAAGCGGTAAAACATTGGATATTATCAGTTATTGCAAACCCTGTTACAGTGTTAGTTAATAGGAACAAATGGTGAGGAAAAAGGCCCTTGAGCTGGGCAGAAACAGGGGCACAGTGTACTACATGTTCTCTGGGCAGTATGTACATGTTCTCAGTGCAGAAACAGGGGCAGTGTACTACATATTCTCTGGGCAAAAACAGGGGCACAGTGCAATACATTTTCTCTGGGCAAAAAGGGGAACCGTGTACTACACGTTCTCAGGGCAGAAACAGGGACACAGTGCACTGCATGTTCTCTGCACAAACAGGGGCACAGTGCACTACATGTTCTCTGAGCAGAAACAGGGGCACAGTGTACTATATGCTCTCTGGGCAGAAACAGGGGCACAGTGCACTACATGTTCTCTGAGCAGAAACAGGGGCACAGTGTACTACACGCCCTCTGTGCAGAAACAGGGGCACAGTGTACTACATGCTCTCTGGGCAGAAACAGGGGCACAGTGTACTACATGCTCTCTGGGCAGAAACAGGGGCACAGTGTACTACATGCTCTCTGGGCAGAAACAGGGGCACAGTGTACTACATGTTCTCTGGGCAGAAACAGGGGCACAGTGTACTACATGTTCTCTGGGCAGAACAGGGGCACAGTGTACTACATGTTCTCTGGGCAGAAACGGGGGCACAGTGTACTACATGTTCTCTAGGCAGCAATGCAGTCTGCTTACACATGATGCTGCTGGTCCAGGAGACAGAACAACTTCAACAAGGGCAGTCAATGAATAACACTCTAGCTGTGAAGATCTGGCAGCACAACAAGCATGCACCTAATGCTTCAGTCATATTTTAAATAAAGGAAACATGTATTTCATGAACTATATTTTAACTATGTGCATAGCAGCCTACCTTCTCTCGCCCACCCGTGGGTTTCGCTGTTTCCCTTTAGCGGCTGACAAAACTGTAAGGTGTGTTCCTTTGTCGTTTGCAAACTGTGACTCCATGATGGATGTGACTATTTCATTGTACTCACTCAAAGGCTGTGCTGCAGTCATGCCACAGCTGTCTGTTGTCTGATCAAGACTAGCTCTTTCATGGCCTGCACTATCCAAAACTACTGCCTGACCACTTTTCAAGTCAACGTGCTTGTGCTGCGACTTGTCCAACTCGTTGACTCGAGAGTACTGATGCTCTGTTTGCCGATGGTTGAACGGCACAGTGGTTTCCATCAAAGGTCCAGCATCTGTGTGAAGCTGCACGGAATGCTGGGTAGGGTTCTCTTTCTGGGACGCCGACTCTTCCGCTAACCCCATCGCTGAACGTGAAATGGTGATGAGCATGTCTCCATACTGGTACACAATGTCCTCTGAGTCGTCCCCGTCTGCCAAGTCGGATTCAGGGATCTCAATTTCAATGGAGGCGTATGGAATGTCTGAGCCATCGGGGTCTGGTATTTCCACAGGGATCACAGTGGCTGGCCTCCTCTTTTGTGAGGGCTGGGGCGGCAGTCTGGGGACAGCCGGCACCTTCAGGGCTGCAGCCTCCTTCCCCTCCGGGACTGCCGCTACCGGCTCTTGCTTGATGGTGCACTTTCCCCGCAGGTTGGTGATGACCCGCGCGTTCTGCTCCCCTCTATGTGCCCGCATGTGCCGTCGGCAGTAGGAGCGGTCAGAGAAGTGCGCACCGCAGGCACTGCACGTGTAGGGTTTCTGCCCCGAGTGCACACGTTTGTGCAGCTTTAGTGTGTCACTGCGAGCAAAGGCGGCATTGCAAATGTCACAGACAAAGTCCTTCTGGCCTGTGTGTTTGCGGTAGTGCCTCTCCAGTGCAGACATGTGGTAGAACCTGGCTTGACACTGGTCACAGTGGATGTGAGGCTGAAAGCAGACAAGTAACTGAAATGAAATACACTGCATCAGGCTTGACACGGGTCACACTGGGTGTGAGGCTGAACGCAGACAAGTCACTGAAATGAAATACACTGCACCTGGCTTGACACGGGTCACACTGGATGTGAGGCTGAACGCAGACAAGTCACTAAAATGAAATACACTGCACCTGGCTTGACACGGGTCACACTGGATGTGAGGCTGAACGCAGACAAGTCACTGAAATGAAATACACTGCACCTGGCTTGACACGGGTCACACTGGATGTGAGGCTGAACGCAGACAAGTCACTGAAATGAAATACACTGCACCTGGCTTGACACTGGTCACACACCACAACTGCCAACAAGGAGCAAGTAGCCATCACATTTAATGTAAAGTACACTGAAAACACCTACATCTACCACCACCACCACCCCTCTCTAGATTCAAAGGCCACTGTAGATGAGCTGACAACTGTCCATTTTTCTCTTGCCTTTACTAATGCAATAATGATCCCATATCACTCACCATCAACTTTAGAAAGGCCCTGAAGGTCCTTTTCTATGTCACCCTCAAACAAAGACCCTTAACTGCAGGTCCTTTTCTACCTCACCCTCAAACACACACCCAACTGCAGGTCCTTTTCTACCTCATCCTCAAACACCGCTTCCCCCCCCCCCCCCCCGCCCAACTACAGGTCCTTTTCCACCTCACCCTCAAACAACCCCCAACTGCAGGTCCTTTTTTTACCTCACCCTCAAACACACATCCCCCAACTGCAGGTCCTTTTCTACCTCACCCTCAAACACACATCCCCCAACTGCAGGTCCTTTTCTACCTCACCCTCAAACACACAGACCCAACTGCAGGTCCTTTTCTACCTCACCCTCAAACACACAGACCCAACTGCAGGTCCTTTTCTACCTCACCCTCAAACACAGACCCAACTGCAGGTCCTTTTCTACCTCACCCTCAAACACAGACCCAACTGCAGGTCCTTTTCTACCTCACCCTCAAACACACAGACCCAACTGCAGGTCCTTTTCTACCTCACCCTCAAACACACAGACCCAACTGCAGGTCCTTTTCTACCTCACCCTCAAACACACAGACCCCACTGCAGGTCCTTTTCTACCTCACCCTCAAACACAGACCCAACTGCAGGTCCTTTTCTACCTCACCCTCAAACACACATCCCCCAACTGCAGGTTTTTTTCTACCTCACCCTCAAACAAACAGATCAAGGAGTTTTCCACACCTGGACTCCAGTGTGCTTGTTGACATGGCGTCGGAGGCAGGCTGGATCACGGAAGGCTCTGTCGCAGTGTTCAGCCGGGCACTTGAGTGGCAGCTCCCCCGTGTGAATCCTGGTGTGGATGCGGAGATCGTTGGATTGGTTGAAGCCATGGCCGCAGTGCTTGCACTGGTATGGACGCTCCTGAGAGTGCGTGCGCTCGTGAACACGAAGATTTGTGGGGTGCCAGAACTTTTTCTTGCAGGTCTTGCACCTTAAACGACACACACAGTAACTTCATGCAATTCAGGTCTTGCTCCTTAAACAACACACATTAACTTCATGCAATTCAGGTCTTGCATCTTAACACACACTAACTTCATGCAATTCTGGTCTTGCACCTTAAACAATGCACAGTAACTTCATGCAATTCAGGAATCTGACATGGGGCTTTAGACAATCCAATGTGTAGTTTTGTTTCACTTCAGTAGTAAAATACTAAAAAGAATGATCAAATTATTATACAAAAACAAACAAGAGAATGACTGCTCGGTGAATTTACATTCAAAATGGGAAGATAGTTAACTCAAACTCTCCACAACATTAACAATGGGTCAAGGCCACTGCAAAAACTGGTATAGCATACTATAAACCTTGCTACTCCTAGTGTCACACTTACAGGTTATTATATATAAAAAACATAATGCAGAGTACAAGTCATCTTACACAGTATCCAAGAAAAAGCCAATATTCAGGACAATATGTTCCACCCATTATGTTCATGATCAAGTCAATATTGGAAATAAACATACCAACTACTAGTAACAGTAACAACTACATCACATGTATACAAAGTCTGAACTTGACAAGATTAAAACTTCTTGATCCAAACTTCAGTTTCATACTCTGAATGCACTGTATGGTCAACAAAATGAAGCAGAAAATCTAAAGTTCAATACCAGTTGCCATCTTCTGCAAGTTGAAAGATCTCCATTTTTAAATAGAATCTTCAAGCAAGATTAGCAAACATTACTGTTAAGCCCAGAATAATGTCAGTTATCTCCCTGCCACCTTTGCATGTGTGCCTTGAGTTGCCAACCCTTCAGTGCAACTATCAGTGTCAGTAGTTACCAAGGGATTTTGCTGGCAGCATTTGTACTTGTAATTTGACACTGGCAGTCTCAAAATCTACACATAGATTCAGAATAAGCTTTTCTTCCTTTCACTAACAATCAACATAACATACAATGTCAAACCACTGGTCTGGCTGACAGGCCGTCCTTGGCAAAAACTTTAGTAATGCTGGCATTTTCTCAGGGACCATGTAAATGGCCCCAACTCACTGGTATGGCTGGGATCCAAAGTGCCTCTTCTTGTGAACAGACAAACTGCTGAGGAAGCGATAGCGACAGGGGCACTCTGGACAGGCGTAAGGACGGTCCTCCTCATGGGATGCCCGTGACCGGGAAGTGACCACCGCACTCGGCTTTTGGAATCCTTCACCTTCTTTGTCGCCGTTCACCTTGTTCATGTCTGCTACCTCGTTCCTGAAGCCCCCGGCCTGCAAGCCATTGTTCACATTGTGGGGCTCATCAGCCATCCTTTCATCATCGTTGTTAGTATGTCCACAAAATGACTCTCCCTCACCCACCACCTTCACCTGTGGCAGCCCTACACTGGCATCAGTGGCCTTCCTCACCTGCCCTTGTCCCGCCCACATGCTGGATTCTACAGGTGTGGCCTTTCTCACCTGCCCTTGTCCCGCCCACATGCTGGATTCTACAGGTGTGGCCTTTCTCACTGGATCCTGCCCTACACATGATTCTGCAGCTGTGCTTTTTCTCCCTGGGCCCTCTGCCATGCATGCTCTTGACTCTGCTCTCACACTGACTGTGCCACAGACATCTGTCTGTACCAGAATACTTTTGGATTTACAACTAGCAGCTGGCACAGAGGCCGTCACAGCTCTGGTGGCGTTGCTAAAGCTTTGCACACTTGGAGTCCTGTTTATGGAAGAGGACTGCGTCAATGCAGGTAAAGAACCCAACTTGTGATGGGTGTTAGGTTTTGTTGTCAGTGCAGATACACCATCGGAATACTTTTCCCCCCAGAAGTCTGGTTCCGATGCCTGTGGCTGTAGCGGCCCATTGCCAGCTGCAGGGCCTGCCGTCTTGGGAGAAGGGTCCGTCTCCGTAACATGAGTCCTGATGTGAGCTACGCATGCACTCAGTGTGGGGTAATCGTTTGTGCATATCCCACAGCGGTAAAACTTGGCTGGCGATTTCATAGTGCCCAGTGCTGCCATGGTGAACACAGTGTGGTTTCTGCAAGCACACACATATACAGAGACAAGAGTTAATTCTTGAAATTATCCTTGCCAAGGTCTAAAGTTGAAAGTCAAGGTTCAAAAGAAAAGTGATAAGTTTCATGCTCATGCAGTCATACTCATACTCCTAGTCTTGACATAAACTATACACATTGTAATTATAAATATATCACACTAATTAATACTTGTAAGTTAATGAACACCACTGAAACAGGGTACCCATAAATTTTAAATAAATAGCAGATTAAGGAAGAAATTCTGTTCAGTTGCCTGCACTGTGTTTGAGAATGCTGCTGCTGTGTGGGGAATCCCTATGAACAAAGCCTCACCAAATCCTTCTACTAGCTCCAGTCAAAACCACACCAACTGCCTCCAGTCAAAACCACACCAAATGCTTCCAATAAAAAACCCATCACTGCCTTCAGTCAAAACTACACCAACTACCTCCAGTCAAAACCCACCACTGCCTCCAGTCAAAATCCCACCACTGCCTCCAGTCAAAACTACACCAACTGCCTCCAGTCAAAATCCACCACTGCCTCCAGCCAAAAACCCACCACTGCCTCCAGTCAAAACTACACAAACTACCTCTGGACAGTCAAAACCCACCACTGCATCCAGTCAAAAACCCACCCCTGCCTCCAGTCAAAACTTTACCAACTGCCTCCAGTCAAAACCCACCACTGCTTCCAGTCAAAACCACACCAACTACCCCCAGTCAAAACCACAGCAATGGGCAACAGCCTCTAGTATAAAAAATAAAATAAACGCCTGTGGTTAAAACCCCCCACTAGTTGCAGTCAACACCTACCATTGCCTCCACAAAAACAACACTAAAACCAGTCTCCAGTCAAAACCTCACCACCACCTCAAGTCAAACTCAAAGCCTCACCAACTAACTGCCTTTTCAATTATGCCCTTAAATGCTGATTGCTTACTTTGCATCAGAATAAAGACAAAGTAAATTTAATGCAGCTGAACTGGATAATTGATTTTATTTTCTGTAGGCTGGCCGAGACTGCCGTCTCGGGTTCTCCATCAGTCACGTGACTTTCTCAGAAGTGACATCAGTCTGGGGAGTAAGTGCAGTTGCCATCTTAGATTGTTCATTGAATGTGTATGTGTGTGGTCAACAAAAAGCTCTAACCATGCAACCCAAAGCATAACTATGCACGAGTTCCTGCGGAATCGACCTGCTGTGAGGCGAAAATGGGTCAAATTTGTACAATTCAAATGAGCTGACTTCTGTTGATGCTGTGCCCCTGTCATGCCCATTTGTGTAGCAAGTACTTCGCTGAGTACGATTTTGTAAACTTTATGGTGGAATACCAAATGGGGTTTGCTTCAAAGCAGAATTTGTAAGGCTGTCCACAGGGTAACCGACTTGGGGAAAAAATCCAGTTCAAATCTCCAGACGAGCAGCAAGTGCACAGCATGATATCAAAAACTAAGAGATACACTGATACCCTCAAACAAGTGCTAGCAAGGCAAAGACAAAAACTCTAATACAAATGCCTATGGCAGAAAAGGCCATGAAAGAAAGAGACTGTACACAAATGCCTGTGGCAAAGAAAAAAAGAACAGACTACAAATGCCTGTGGCAAAGAAAGAAAGACCAATCCACAAATGCTGGTGGCAAATGAAAAATGGCTGCACTAATCAGGCAAGCAAACAGCTGACACCAAATGAAAGAAACAAAACAGCTGAAACCACCTCAAAACCCCTAACAGTTGCCTACCTGCAAGCATAAGGTGGAAAAAGAAAAAAACCAAAACAAATCCACTACAGTCTAATAGACTACTGTCTGCAACAAAGGAGTAGACAACTACAGTCATAAGAGCACAGAGCAAAGATAACTGTGCCAACGACAAACAGATGGAAAGCCAAACTAACCATAACTAACTCTACTGAACTAACCCCCACTACCCTGGCTTCCATAATGTATAGAAAAACAAAGGCTGCAGACTGATAAAAACAAAACGCTAATCAGGACTACCAATGACAAAGCACCGGGATGTAAACAAATGCAGATGACAAGAGAAATGCAAAATGGCTGCCCTAATCAGGCAAGCTAACAAGCGGGTACGAAATGGCCAATACTCCAAAGATAAAAAAAGAAAGAATGCATGGTGAAAAAGAAGGGGAAAAGAGAGAGAAAACAACAACACTTTCTGGAAAGAAAGAGGAGGCAAGTAATGTCAGCGAGCAATGGGACAAAGGCTGGATACATGATACAACCCACTTAGCGGCAGTGACAACAACACAGCAGAGCAACAGATGCTCAGGAACTACCCCACACAAAGAAAGAATGAGCAGTCTCATTAAACATCAAGACTACCCCCCCTCACTCGTACATTGTAAATGAATGATATAACTCAAAAAACAAAAGGGCAAGCCAAGAGAAAAAACAGTGAATGGCAAGAACCGGTAACTAGCCCAACCCCAAATTCTAACCCAGGAAGGCCACGAAATCACTAGTCTACTGAACTAGGACGAACAACACTTTATTTTTACAGATGATGAAACAAACAGGGATAAATTGGGAAAACAGGATAAAACACCCAATAAAAGGCAGCCTCCCTGATGAGGTCCAGCCTGTTGTGAAAGCTAGACTAAACAGAATGAAAAAGACTGAAACGCAATGCACCTAACAAGGTTCGAGAAAGATGAAATAACAAGGAGGAAATAAACAAAGGCCCAACTACTGACAATTGCATTGGAGCTTCATCCTTGGAGATGTGAACTGGAATTTTTTCCAGGTCGGTTACCCTGTGGTTACTAGCCATTTTGCAGCGACTCCCCAGAGTGATGTTGTGCACATATGTGCACATGATTTTCAGCATCATGGCGATGCTTTTGGTACGACAGAAAATGCCTGTTTTCATGCATTTATAACCCTCAGATCACAATTTCACCTACATCACTGTTCTCAGCAAACTTTATCAGAAATCATGTCAAAAATCACCCCAAACCTTGGACTTGTTGTTTTGTTGTTGTTTGTGTGTTTGTGTGTGTGTGTGTGTGTGTGTGTGTGTGTGTGTGTGTGTGTGTGTGTGTGTGTGTGTGTGTGTATGTGTGTGTGTTGTTTGTTTTTGTTTTGTTGTTGATTTGTTTGTTTGTTTTTACTTCTGTGTTGCAGTTATAGTTTGGTATGCCATTCTGCCTCAAGAAGAAGCTGTCCACTTCAAACCCCACCATTTTGCACTGTGCACCATGTCCCTGACACGCAGATGAGCTACTGCGATTCAAAACTGAACTGGGCATAAAATATACTTCGGATAATAATAGTATTAATACAGCCTTAAAATTAACCAAGCGATAAAGTGCCCTGCACGGGAACTGGAAAGGGATTTCTTGCCGACCTGAGTCGAGACAAGTTTCCAACCACGAGATAGTCTAATGCTCTTCTTCTTCTTCTCCTCCGTGTTGACTTACTTTAAACAGTAACAGCAACAATGTTC
Source organism: Alviniconcha strummeri (assembly GCA_963584105.1). NCBI lineage: Eukaryota > Metazoa > Mollusca > Gastropoda > Provannidae > Alviniconcha > Alviniconcha strummeri. The sequence continues at coordinate 17,504,584 of OY757553.1, forward strand.
ATTGATTTACATTGCCAACAATATAACAGAATCGCAACACCCTTACAAATGCTCCAGACGATCCTTTTCCTCCAAGACCACAGCCTTCGTCTCCAGCCCAACGCAACGGAAATGACGCCAGTTAACTGTGGGCCATATGCCAATCGAGCCGTTTAGAAATGTTGCACTAAGTGAGAACAAAAGTATAGTTGCCAAAAAGAATGCGTTCTCAGTCTTTGTTTATCTGCCATTTCCACTTCTTATTCCCCCAAAGTTATGACACGTTATGGTGGACTTTTGATTCAGCCTGGAAACGTTCTCCCGGTTTGTTCCAGTGCCTTGCCCTTGAGTCTAGTCCACCGAAGTCCCATGCCTTCACAATGTTGCGGAGAGGTAGCCAGACTGATGAATCAACGCCCCCCTACTCCCCTCTCATGTGAATTCATCTGCAACTTGTAGGCTTTTCCCAACATACATTGGATGGCTTTTCCTCAAAACTGGGGGATATTGGTCATTACTGTTCAGGACCGCTCTATTCAAACAGTAACTTGGCCATGTTAGCTTGTGCAACTGGACCCACCCCAGGTAATGCGCGTGCGGTATAGCCTGTGCAACTAGACCCATTAAAAAAATCCACATTTCTGTGTCGTCAAGGCCAAGGCCATGGAGCCAAAGGTCCTACATAGCCATACCTTACCTTAGTTTATGTTAGTACGCTTTCTCTTAAAAGTTTCTTTTTCCCCAACAGTCTAACTCTTTTATTGACAATGTTTTGCCCTTTTCTGTCATTTAGTGCTGGTTCAGTTTAGAATCTTAACACTAAGCAAAGAAAATGATTACATAGAATTGTGAATTTTAACTCCATTAAGTTAGGACTTTATTCTTGTGCTGTGACCAACAGAGTTTACGCAAAGTGGAATTGGTTTTAAGTGACCCTGAGCATGCCCTGTATGGGGAGTTCAAACGCTTGCCCCATGGGCCACAGTTCAGATCACTGGCACATAAAACCAGCAGAAGAGGAAACTTCTGTTCCCACTAAAGTGCAACTCTTCAACAGGGCATGATCAGCCATCTGAACTGTGTTAACCATTCTGGATAGTTTTACCAGGGTGGCTGTCAGATTAGGATTGAGTGGTGTGGATAGATCCAGCGATGTGCAAGCGTGTCTGGTTGATGATAGTAGTGGTGTGTGTAGGTGGGTGAGGAAAATGGGTGTGGGTATGTGTGTGGGTGGGTGAAGAGTACATGTGTGGGTATGTGTGTGGGTGGGTGAAGAGTACATGTGTGGATATGTGTGGGTGGGTGAGGAGTATGGGTGTGGGTATGTGTGTGTGTGTCTGAGGAGGCGGGCTAGAGGGATATGCTTTCTGCTGTAATAAGCTGGATTATGAATTTTGTTTTTTTACCCCCCCTTTGATTTGTTTAAAATCCTGTATGTCTTTTTATTATTATTATCAGTTTAAATGCTTTTGATGTTGCTCTGATAAAGTGATATTCTTTTTACATGCTTTAAAAAAAAAAATTATGAGTCTTAGTAGTTAGCTGAACTGCCCTGTGCGGGATGATTAAAGTACATTGACTTAAATGTGACGTGTGCCAGTAGGGAGAAAATTCCCTGGCTTTGGAGCACAGTAACAGAAAGAGCATTGGCCAAAGGTTTTAGTTTTAGCATGGGGTGTGAAGCATCTGTGTGTCTGCAGAATAACAAAGCTGCCTGAAACATGTTCTGAGAAGGCTAGTTAGTTCTTACACACACATGCACGCACGCACGCACACACACACACACACACACACAAATCCTTTCTGACAAACTCTGATTTCATCATCGATCCCTCCCCCCCAGCCACCAAACTACACACAATGGGGGGGATTTGTAATTAATACTGATCAACAAAAGACAAAGTGAAGTCATGCACAAACAGTTTATTTCAAAGTTAAATTCTGATTAAATGCAAAACAGATAGAAGGAAAAACATTTGCCATAAAATCCACTACTGGTAAAATGTGAGCAGAAGCAATAACTAGAACAGCTATTTATCAATTACACTGTGAATAATGTCTGTAAACAAACCCATGCACAAAATGACAATCACACATTAGTAGAACATTTTGCATGGAAAGCAGTACACATTGCTCCACATTGCTCTACATAAATTGCATGACATTTTCATACAGTGACTGGCTGGCTGGCTAGTTTTACCTCACTTGTCATCAGACAGTTTCAGTAAAATTTTGCACATGCTTAAAAAAAAATAAAAAAATCCCTGTTAAAATAAATACATTTGCATTCTTTCACTGTGTGCTTTGGTCTTATAATTAGAAAACTAAGCATGCATGCATCCATGTGGGCATAACCTAACTCACTGTTTCATTGGACAAACAATGGTGAGTCTAATATTTGAGCACAAGTGTAAAAATCAGTGAACTCCCACTAGAATTCTCACTTTCTGGAGGGACTGAGTAAGTTTAAGCAAAATATCCAGACACCTGCATCGTAATACTGTGTAATCACTGTCTGTATAATTATCCAGATAAGTGAACAGGTGCAAACACACATACACACATTTACATGCATGTATGCACACATAGTGCATGCATGTGCACATGCACATGTACGCACACACTGTCAGCGTAATTATCCAGATAACTGAACAGGTGCAAACATACACACTTGCATGCATGTATGCACACATAGTGCACATGTGCACACACACAAACATGCATGCACACACAATCACACACACACACATGCACACACGCAATCACACACACATGCAAGCGCGCATATGCATGCACGCACATGCACATGCGCACACAACTTGGAGGCTGAGAAAAGCCCTTTCACCGGAAATAATTTGTCCACAAGAAACGACCCCCTGAAGTCGGCATGCAGCTGCCCAACAGCAGGGTGCAGTGCATGTGCATGTTGTCATGTGAGTGCAGGAAAATGGCTGCACACATAAAAGTCACCTGGCTGTGGATGAACCTCCCACTTCAAGCAGAGGAAAGAAAACCAACAAACAGAATTGCATATCCATCAGCAACCATACAGATAAATGTAGAGCAAAAAAGAACACTTTCAACAGTCCTCCATATAGGAAAATGTACTACTTCTGCCATTTAATAGTCTACAATAGGAACATAACAACCACCTTTGAGAGGTACGTGTTTACATGAAATTTTCCATTCCAAGCTGGTTTGTATGCATCTTTACTTACACATCAGTTCAGGAAAGTCTTCATCTCCACACAAGAGGACTAGTTTCATATGATAATACACATAGCACAAAACTCTATAATGAAGAATTTCACAGGTGTAAGTAACTTACTTTTGATATCCATTTCACTCCCATATTACCACTGTAGCATGTAAAAGATCCTGTTATTCTGCCAAAAGAGCAGCTGGCAGGTTAAAGCCAAACACACATGCACCCTACACATGTAGCTTGGAATGAAGTGACACTGTACACTGATGAGTGGTGTACACAGAACATGCGCCGAGACGGCAGCAGTTTCATGTGGCACCAGCCATGTAACAACAAAACAGTGCTGTAAGTACACCACTTTGGTGGATATTAAAAAATGCACTATGAAAAGCTACAGTCACTCATTCAGAATCACATATGGCAAGAGCTTAGTAAGTTTGCTCCAGAGCAGAGAATAGCTTAAAGAACTGATCAACAACAACAACAGCAACAACAACTCTTTTTTTTTACACACAGTCAACCAGGATGTTTACAGGAGAGCGAACATTTTGCGTGAGACATGAAAACAAACAAATGTATAACAACTGAAGCCTAATGCTGAGGTAGCTGAGGTAATAAATGTGCACAAAAATGGAACAAAAAGTAGTTTTAATGGAGTCCTTCTGAGACAGAAGTAAAAGCAGTTCTGGATTAGACCACAGATGGTTTGCATGCTACGCTACTTCTGGCAGATGCGGAATTAATGTAGGTCTGAGTTCAAGTATCTAACGTTGCTCTGCATTCATGATTGTCGATGCTTCATTTCCACCATCTCTTCTAGCTCTCGATAGCGCTGACGCAAGGCTGCATACACCTGCACAGAACCAGGAATAAAAAGTTAGCAAATCTGGACAGCCCACACCAAAACAGGTCAGTACACACTTCTACAAAACTGGACACTGTCAGTGATGCAGGAACAATGGATAACCCACACCCAAACAGGTCGGTACAAACTCTAACAAAACTGGACAGTCAGTGCTGCTGGAATGCTGCTCCACACACAAGCACTCTAGCCCTGTTGTACTGGTCAGTTCTGAGGAGTAAGAAAAAAGAAAACACTCGGTCATAAAAAACTTAGCCATGTTATTAACTGATCATCAAGTGGGTTGCAACAAATCAGTCAGTCAATTTATTCTATACATAATCAGCCTGTAATGGTGAATACAGTATTGAATGACCTGTATGACAGACTGTGTTTGACTGTCGACCAGTCTGCAATGGTGCACACTGTAGTGAACAAGACCTTAACACCAACAGACAGAAGACGTGTCTGACTGTTGACCCACCTTGTCAGCACCAGGTGAGGGGCGAGCAGCACAGACAGGTTCATGACATTTCTCCACCACCTTAGAGAAGGGAACTTCTGGTCCTAGCAGACCTAGCACAGAGAAAAAACAATCATCCATTTGGTGTGTGTGTGTGTGTGTGTGTGTGTGTGCATGAGCATATCTCACAGAACTGAGACACCAATAGTAACTGTGTGGTCCACTGCCTAGTTTTCATGACCCTTACAGTGTAACCTTTGCCATGTGACCCTAACAGTGTAACATTTGTTGTGTGACCCTTACAGTGTAACCTTTGCCACATGACCCTTACAGCATAAACTTTTCTGTGTGACCCTTACAGTGTAAACTTTGCTATGTGACCCTTTGCAGTGTAACCTTTGCTATGTGACCCTTAATAATAATAATAATGTACATTTATCATGCGCTCATCAATGCCCTGAGCGCTCACATGATACATATTAACCTAAATATCATATTCTATACACATGTAAAGCATAGTCCTACCAAAACAATTTACACACACACACACACACACACACACACACACACACACACACACACACACACACACACTGACTGTAGCAGAAACTGGGTACTGATATTAGTTAGGATGGAAATACTGTGAGAAGAGGAAGGTTTTCAGTTTGGCTTTAAAAGATGACAGGGTTGAGCAGTGTCTAAGGTCTTGTGGGAGTGAATTCCAAATGTGGGGTCCAAAGCAAGAGAAAGTGCAGAAGCCATGAGTCTTGCGTTTGTATTGTTGGATTTCCAGCATGCGGGTATCAGAAGAAGAGCATAGTGTACGAGATGGAGTGTAAACATGCAGCAGTTCAGAGTTAAGCAGGACCAGAACCATTTATAGCACTGAAACATGAAATGGGAAGCCAGTGCAGTTTTTCCAGCTAACCTTTGCCATGTGACCTGTACAATGTAACCTTTGTTGTGTGACACTTACAGTGTAACCTTTGCCATGTGACCCTTACAGCTAACCTTTGCCATGTGACCTGTACAATGTAGCCTTTGTTGTGTGACCCTTACAGTATAACCTTTGATGTGTGACCCTTACAGTGTAACCTTTGCTGTGTGACCCTTACAGTGTAACCTTACCCCTGTGACCCTTTGCAGTGTAACCTTTGCTATGCGACCCTTACAGCTAACCTTTGCCATGTGACCTGTACAATGTAATCTTTGTTGTGTGACATTTACAGTGTAACCTTTGCCATGTGACCCTTCCAGCTAACCTTTGCCACGTGACCTGTACAATGTAAATTTTTCTGTGTGGCCCTTACAGTGTAACCTTTGCCATGTGACCCTTACAAAATGTGACCTACTGCATGACCTTTGCTCTGACCTTTGGTATGACACTTTTACAGTGTAATCTCTGCAGTGTGACCCTGTCGCTGAGACCCCAGCGTGATCTACAGTATGACTCTTGACATGATATTTAGTGTGTGATCCTTACAGTGTATTTTTCTGTGACTCACAATGTGACCTACAGCATGACCCTCACTCTGACCTATGCTGTGTCCCTCTTCTGTCACCTTCCCTGTAGGCTCAGGTGTTGTGTATTTCTGGTTCTGCTTCCTTATCTATTTTCCTTCATCTGTCACTGTGTAATAACTTTATATTTCACTGCAGTGGTAACTGTGAGAACTGTGTGTTATACAAAAGTCACATATACAGAGATATAACATTATTGTTAAAAAAGAATTCTGTCACTGCTTTCAGCTCGATTTGAGTCACACACCATGCTTAGCTCGGTAGGCACAGCCCAGAGCCGCCGAGTTGGACACATCTTGTATGTACACTGGGGCATTGAACACGTCAGCTATTACCTGAAATGAAATGAAATTTGTCATCATTTTTTTCTAAATCAAACTTAAATACAAAATTCCAATTGCGTGGGCCAGTACGTTCATACCCACACCCACATGTGCACTCCCCTCACCCCTCCACAGAGAGACAGAGAATTTGAAACTATTTTTCAAAGGCTGTAGTTTAGGTTCAATTAGACATGTCTAACAACTAGTCTTTGCTAAACTACTGATTAAGCAAAAAATGTAGATGATAACAAATATTAACTTTACAAACTCAGTATTTAAACAGGATAAACAATATACAAACAAGTAAAATACTACCACTATTAATAGTAATAAACATACAAGAACAGAGAGAGAAACAGAATGCAACTGAAAAATTGGCTTAAAAAACAGTGGCACATGAGAAAATAATGGAGAATACATAGACAACAAAGCAATGAACAGCCACTGTACCTAAAATCCTAGCAACATAAAAAGCAGAGAAACAATCAAGACATGGGTAAAAAACAAAATCCAAATTAGTGCTGCATGTGAACTGACAGACCTGTAAGATGCCCTGATTGGACGACGCCCCTCCCGTTGCAAGGACATGGGTTTTTGGACCTGAAACATATACCACAACAAAAACCTGAAACATACACCCACAACAAAAGCCTGAAACATCTACACAACAACAACCTGAAACATCTACACAACAAAAACCTGAAACATCTACACAACGAAAACCTGAAACATACACCACAACAAACCTGAAACATACACCACAACAAAAACCTGAAACATCTACACAACAAAAACCTGAAACATACACCCACAACAAAAGCCTGAAACATACACCACAACAAACCTGAAACATACACCACAACAAAAACCTGAAACATCTACACAACAAAAACCTGAAACATACACCCACAACAAAAGCCTGAAACATACACCACAACAAACCTGAAACATACACCACAACAAAAACCTGAAACATACACACAACAAAAACCTGAAACATACAACAAAAACCTGAAACATACACACAACAAAAACCTGAAACATACACCACAACAAAAACCTGAAACATACACCCAACAAAACTGCTCAGATATCCCAGTCAGGCGTGCCAATGCAAACTGCTCAAACTTAAAATGGCACAAAAAAAGCATGTTTTCCTGAATGTTGGCATGAACCTTTTCCAAGCAAACTTTTGAAGACTTTGATGCAGTCCAGTTCACTGACACCACAGGACCTGTGGTAAGCAGACCCATGCTCTGGCCAAACGCTTCAATGCAGTTGCATTCCACGAAAACAGAAACACTTTAGTAAATTGTCACTGGATACCAGGTTATTACACATGAATCTCAACTCTTTGACAAATATGTCCATGATGAAAGCGCAGTCACTGCGTACTGCTGTCGTGAGCAACTGTCATGTGAAGTATGCCGTTTCAAGTGGAAAGACAAAAACAAACTCAAGTACTTTCATATGTGAGACACAGATCAGGTGAAAATAACTTTGTGCATGGACACAAATACATGTGTATGTGTGTTCTTGTGAGTGTAAATAAATGTATATTTAAATGTGTGATTTAAGATCTTTTGTATTTTAGTTGTTGGTGTTTTGTTAAAGTTTGCTGTTGTTTTGATGTAATTTATTGACCTATCTTGTCAGCTTGATAATCTTAAGATCGGTCTGCTATCACTTATGTGAAGAGACTTAAGAGCAAAAGGAGGAATAAGACAAAGGGAGTGGTACCGATGCCAAAGCCAAGGTTTTCAGCGTGAACTCTGCGAGACATGCACTGCCCCTCAATCACAGCACGCACCTCCACGGCGTCTGGGAATGAATCCACCTGCAGATAAATGTAGATGCTGGCATGATGTCTAGACACATCAAAGTACTGCTGTACCCCACACCTGTTGTCGATTCTGATCAAAGTACTGCTATACATTAACCCCTGTTGTCCACTTGGATCAAAGTACTGCTATATATTAACCTTTGCTGTCCATTCGGATCAAAGTACTGCTATACATTAATCCCTGTTGACCACTTGGATCAAAGTACTGCTATATATTAACATTTGTTGTCCATTTGGATCAAAGTACTGCTATACATTAACACCTGTTGTCCATTTGGATCAAAGTACAGCTATACATTAATACCTGTTGTCCATTCAGATCAAAGTGTTGTTCTACCCCACACTTGTTGTCCATTCAGGTCAAGTATTGCTCTACCCCATACCTCTTGTCCATTCTGATCAAAGTATTGCTGCATCCCACACCTGCTGTCCATTCTGATCAAAGTATTGCTGTATCCCACACCTGCTGTCCATTCTGATCAAAGTATTGCTGTATCCCACACCTGCTGTCCATTCTGATCAAAGTATTGCTGTATCCCACACCTGCTGTCCATTCTGATCAAAGTATTGCTGTATCCCACACCTGCTGTCCATTCTGATCAAAGCACTGTTATACCCCACACCTGCTGTCCATTCTGATCAAAGCACTGTTATACCCCACACCTGCTGTCCATTCTGATCAAAGCACTGTTATACCCCACACCTGCTGTCCATTCTGATCAAAGCACTGTTATACCCCACACCTGCTGTCCATTCTGATCAAAGTACTGCTATATACCCCACGCCTGTTGTCATTTGGACCAAAGTACTGCTGTACCCCACACCTTATTTCTGTATCTGTTCCACCCCCACCCCCCACCCCACCCCCGCCCCTAGTTACCACAGTAGCACTCAGTGCATGGTTGTACGGTGTACACAGAATGCACCAAGACAGCAGCGGTTTCACATGGCACTAGCCATGTCAGCGTTGTAAGATCACCACTTTGGTAAATATTCAAAAACACGCTATAAAAAGCTAGTCACTCATGTACAATTCAAAAACACGCTATAAAAAGCTAGTCACTCATGTACAATTCAAAAACACGCTATAAAAAGCTAGTCACTCATGTACAATTCAAAAACACGCTATAAAAAGCTAGTCACTCATGTACAATTCAAAAACACGCTATAAAAAGCTAGTCACTCATGTACAATTCAAAAACACGCTATAAAAAGCTAGTCACTCATGTACAATTCAAAAACACGCTATAAAAAGCTAGTCACTCATGTACAATCACATGGCAGCACAGTGAGTCTGCAACAACAGACTGAAAGCAACCAACAAAAGCAACCAACAACACCTGTTGTCCATTCTGATCAAAGCGGAATACTCCTTGCACCAGAGGCTGAATCTCTGTCACATCAAAGTAGATGCCTGCAACACATGGCAGCAGAGGAGATGAACAGTGATGGATCATGGATACAGACATATACATATACACTCAAGTCATAATGAACAGTGATGGACCATGGATACAGACATATACATATACACTCAAGTCATAATGAACAGTGATGGATCATGGATACAGACATACATATACACTCAAGTCATAATGAACAGTGATGGATCATGGATACAGACATATACATATACACTCAAGTCATAATGAACAGTGATGGATCATGGATACAGACATACATATACACTCAAGTCATAATGAACAGTGATGGATCATGGATACAGACATACATATACACTCAAGTCATAATGAACAGTGATGGATCATGGATACAGACATATACATATACACTCAAGTCATAATGAACAGTGATGGATCATGGATACAGACATACATATACACTCAAGTCATAATGAACAGTGATGGATCATGGATACAGACATATACATATACACTCAAGTCATAATGAACAGTGATGGATCATGGATACAGACATACATATACACTCAAGTCATAATGAACAGTGATGGATCATGGATACAGACATATACATATACACTCAAGTCATAATGAACAGTGATGGATCATGGATACAGACATATACATATACACTCAAGTCATAATGAACAGTGATGGATCATGGATACAGACATACATATACACTCAAGTCATAATGAACAGTGATGGATCATGGATACAGACATATACATATACACTCAAGTCATAATGAACAGTGATGGATCATGGATACAGACATATACATATACACTCAAGCCATAATGAACAGTGATGGACCATGGATACAGACATATACATATACACTCAAGTCATAATGAACAGTGATGGACCATGGATACAGACATATACATATACACTCAAGTCATAATGAACAGTGATGGATCATGGATACAGACATATACATATACACTCAAGCCATAATGAACAGTGATGGATCATGGATACAGACATATACATATACACTCAAGCCATAATGAACAGTGATGGATCATGGATACAGACATATACATATACACTCAAGCCATAATGAACAGTGATGGATCATGGATACAGACATATACATATACACTCAAGCCATAATGAACAGTGATGGATCATGGATACAGACATATACATATACACTCAAGCCATAATGAACAGTGATGGATCATGGATACAGACATATACATATACACTCAAGCCATAATGAACAGTGATGGATCATGGATACAGACATATACATATACACTCAAGCCATAATGAACAGTGATGGATCATGGATACAGACATACATACTTTCAAAATCCATATACACTCAAGCCATAATGAACAGTGATGGATCATGGATACAGACATACATACTTTCAAAATCCATATACACTCAAGCCATAATGAACAGTGATGGATCATGGATACAGACATACATACTTTCAAAATCCATATACACTCAAGCCATAATGAACAGTGATGGATCATGGATACAGACATACATACTTTCAAAATCCATATACACTCAAGCCATAATGAACAGTGATGGATCATGGATACAGACATACATACTTTCAAAATCCATATACACTCAAGCCATAATGAACAGTGATGGATCATGGATACAGACATACATACTTTCAAAATCCATATACACTCAAGCCATAATGAACAGTGATGGATCATGGATACAGACATACATACTTTCAAAATCCATATACACTCAAGCCATAATGAACAGTGATGGATCATGGATACATACAGACTTACTTTCAAAATCCATATACACTCAAGCCATAATGAACAGTGATGGATCATATATAAATATGTACATACTTTCAAAATCCATATACATTCAAGCCATAATGTAACTCTTTTTTCTGTTTTTATATTATTTCTTCCATCAGTGTCTCCTTGCTTCAACCTAATTTTTGCTGTATCTCTTTGACAAGTTGGTGCCTGCTGATGGAACTGCAGCTGGACTCAGAGCACTCGGTGGGTTTACTGGAGTCATCATCATTATCACTATCATCCCGAAAGAAAGCAGTAAAGTAAGCAAACAGACAACTAAACACACCAAAATGTCAGTATGTAAAAAAACAAAGATGCTCCGACAGTTTCATAGGATTCATATGTCATGAAAATTGTAATGTACTGAAACGAGTCAAAGAGGGTACTATGCAAACACACAGCGTACCAATGTTGCCCTCATTGCCCATGGGTGTGGCTTCTAGCTGCTCATCAAACGTATCCCACGATCCACCAGACCTCTCGTCACGAATTCTCTGCCTCGTCAGTGAACCATTCTTAAAACTGTAACAGGAAAAGTCATGAATTTAAAAACCTCAAACTATAAACAGGACTGGGGTTAGCAACATTCAAAGTGAATAGATCATATTTGACAGCAAAAATACTTTTGATCAAAACTTGTTGTTTATTTTGCAGGATTTCTGAAGGATCTTGTTCAAAAATGATCTATGACCCATGCAAAATCTCTTTAACCAATGTCAAGAAACAAAGCTAAATGTATTACATCCAGAACATCCTTTTCTCTGTCATATTCCATTCCTAATACACACACTACTACTACTACTGCCACCACTAAAGGTAATTGTTTTCAGTGCAAATCCATAAAGCTCTAACAGCTCTAAGCACCTTCCAGTGTAAAGGGGAATGGGAAAACAACACTAAAAAACTGAACAGAGTTAAGTGAAATCATGTCATCAGTGGCTGAACACAAGAGAGTCAAGTTATCTGAAATCATGTCATCTAGAGTCATGTCATCCATGACTGAACACAAGAGAGTCAAGTTATCTGAAATCATGTCATCTGGAGTCATGTCATCCGTGACTGAACGCAAGAGAGTTAAGTTGTCTGAAATCATGTCATCTGGAGTCATGTCATCCGTGACTGAACATGAAAATCATGTCATCTGGAGTCATGTCATCCGTGACTGAACACAAGAGAGTCAAGTTATCTGAAGTTATGTTATCTGGAGTCATGTCATCCGTGACTGAACACAAGAATCATGTCATCTGGAGTCATGTCATCTGTGACTTAACACAAGAGAGTCAAGTTATCTGAAATCATGTGATCTGGAATCATGCCATCACAAGAGAATGATACTGTCATCTGCAGTCAGCAAGGGCTGTTGTCGCCATGGTTACAGGGACTGACCAGATGAGAGCCATGCAGTCCGAGGTGCTTACAGTAAGGGCTAATGTTACCATGGTTACCAGGACTGACCAGATGAGAGCCATGTAGTCCGAGGTGCGTACAGGGTTGGCGTAGATGTGTCCCTCCAGTTTGGGTGTGGGTGTCTCCAGCCACAGGAACAGTGTGTCGCTTGTCCCCAGACTCAACTGCATCAGTCGTCATCAGGTTAGCTCACAACACCAGACACCACTCATTGCCCAGCAAGCATGCCGGATCCAGTTTGGACACATTTTGGTTACAGACAGTTATGGCCATTATGGCTTCTTTTTTTAATGCATCTTGTCTGGAAGCAATGCCCCCAGTTAACATGATGCATGCGAGTGTGCCTGTCTGCATGTATGCCTGCACGCATACTCACATCTATGCATCCACAAGTGTTTTCAACCATCCTTGTCGTGACATTGTTCTTGAGTAGGACACCAAACAGTAGGACAGTGCTACCAAAGAACAGAACTGGAGGGAAAACTCACCATGACATTGCCTCGGGCAGCAGGAGGGAAAATTCACCATGACATTGCCTCAGGCAGCAGGAGGGAAAACTCACCATGACATTGCCTCGGGCAGCAGGAGGGAAAACTCACCATGACATTGCCCCGGGCAGCAGGAGTGAAAACTCACCATGGCTTTGTTGTGTGTGTGTGTGTGTGGGGGGAGGAGGGGTGTGTGTGGGGAGGGAACAGCTTGAGAAAAACCTCACCATGACATCACCTTGCTT
>OY757553.1:17523116-17528116 GCA_963584105.1 Alviniconcha strummeri
CTGGTAGCAGACTTGTGTGCTGACATGCACTCCGAGCATGAAGCAAGCACTGGGAAAGGTGTGGAAGCATGCGCACCTCGAAGCATGCACCATTACCTCCGTATTGCTGTAGGCGTCAGGCTGCCGCTGGAAGATCTTGGCGATCTGGTGCCCTGTAAACCTCTCATAGGCCCGCGACCCAGTTATGTCTGCCAGTTTCTGAAAGTGAAGTTTCACCATGGCAGTGTATTACATGTCTTCACCCTGATCTGCAGTCTCGAGAGCTACTGAGAGAAAAAGCAAATGCAACTAAGTTGTGTAGCAATTCCTCTTTCCATCACAGCCAGACTTCCGCACACAGTGCAATACAGTGGTGTGTTACTGGACATTGCTGTCAGCACCAAAAATGCATTTCACTTTCCTAGTCCAGCTTCCAAACTTTGTTCTCCTAGCAACCGCATTTATATCCTATTGCATCATATGCATCTACTTTGCTTTCCAAAATTTAACTCCATGATTGACACACCCGAGCTCAGGACACTCCATCTTGTAGTCACTACACACCTTGGCTGTCACTCCTAAGCTCTGCCCACTTGAGTTTTTCAGTTGCTACACACCATCTTGACTGACATACCTCAGCCCCACCCACTTTATTCTCCAACTCTTTGCATTGAGCAGTAGTACTGGCATCCATCCAGATGGGCGAGTCCGACACTGAGAATGCATCCTGCACAACACAGAAATCAACATTCAGCTGAGGCAGAGTAATAAATAACATGCAAAACAGCCCACAGCCATGGTCACCATCAAATACAATCAGACAAAACCTGGCTTCAAGTGTTGTGAGCAGTTGCAATACCAAACAAAATTCATTCGCTGTTTTTCTATGCATGTTTTTCTCTCAAAACACATGAATGAATAATAAAAGCTGGCCTGTCTGCTCTCTGCACACTTTAACACAATGCTACCTTGAGCTGATCTGTCTGCACACTTTAACACAATGCTACTTTGAGCTGATCTGTTTGTCTCTGCACACTTTAACACAATGCTACTTTGAGCTGATCTGTTTGTCTCTGCACACTTTAACACAATCTGTCTGTCTCTGCACATTTTAACACAATAGACCATGAGCCAACCTATACCCCCCCCCCCCCCCCCACATGGTAATTTCTGGGTACCTTGACCATCAAAGTACACAGTTCAGGTTGTCTGCAAGTGAGCTGTTGCTGTTTGTGTCTGTGGTGCTGGTTCTAATAAATGCACTATACGGAATTCCAAATTGTGATGACCTTGTCTCTTAGCAACTCATTTATTATGACAAAAAAGGCCATTTCCATATATTGTTTTATTGTTTGAACAGTTTAATATGTTGTAGCTTTCCGTTTCTCTTTGTCTTAAATGTGTCCATGTTATTGGGCACTGCGGACGCAGAAATATTAAGGTCCCCTCTGTTAAACCCCCAGAGCTGACGAATGTTTTCCCTTAAAAGCACGGAGTAGGTCAGAATATAGCCAAATATGCTGAGTCAGTGCCATAATTTCTTCCTTGTCCTAATTTCCGCTTCCCCGGTCCATTCACCTTCATTTATTCCAAATGCTCTCCATACTTTTCAATTGCATTAGTCTTGGCTGAAGTGAATTCCCGCGTTAGCCTGCGAAATAAAATATGTCACACTGCTCACAGTCAATTGATTTAAGCAGGTTCTCGTGTTGAGTGCCTGCAGAATATAAATAGGCACCAAAACGTGTGTTACTGTGCCTCAAAAAGGTGATTTAGACATACTTGTGATCTGGTCAATTTTTCTTTAATTTTGTACTGAATGCATTACAGGGAATCTGTCTGGAAGTATCTTTTGCAGTTGTAGATAGTGATATATGCTAATTATTGACTGTTTTGGCTGGGATGTTTGCTATTGATTGTGTTCTGTGTAGAACAGTGAGCCAGCTTTTTCATTGTAAGAAACTGTGACTGTGATTTGTCCTGAAGTGACCTTCTGCGGTTGATGAGGTACACAAATCCAAGAGCTAAATAACTTAAACATGTGCAATGGTCCAGTCCTGATATGGTGGATGAAATATATGAGTATATACCGAATCTGAATGGGAATCACACATTGTGCTACTTTATGAATGACTGCAGAATTATTTTAAAACAAAAGAACCCGTCGGAAGGGAGTGATGTAAGATCCTCCGAAAAGCGAGAACAGCAAATCCGTCAGCAGCTACAATGCTCGCTGTCGCCCAGTGACAGATGTCTTGTTTGTGAAAAGACTTGAATACAAGAAAACAACATGTTGAAAACATTAGTCAAATGTGTGTCAAAAACAGCTGAGGAGAAGCTCATTACCATGCCACCTGTCGGAGAGATTACACTCAAGAGGATGACAGACACCAGGAAACCATCAAAGACACTAAAACCAATGAAGAGCAAGCTTCCAACTAGACCATATAAACATTATTTTCAGTGCATCGTTCAGTATGTTATGGGCAGAATCGTTTAGAGATAAAGAGATTACCACGTTAAGGAAAAATTATGAAACTGGAACATTCCATGCATCTTCTCTGTAGAGGTAAATAAGTGATAGATGTCAACAAAATGTGTCAACACACCTCATCCTTGTTTAACAGTCACAATGCCACCATGCAGAGATGCATTGATAACGCACATCGAAAGGGCCAGCTTTCAAGCACTCTTGATATTCCGCAGTTAAGGCAACTAGAACCATTCCTCAAGCAGATAGCCATGGCTTGCATACTGTGAATGGAAAAATGGGAGGTATACTGGACAGACTGTTTTTTCATACCGCAAGACCTGGTTGAAATCCAGGTGGAGCAACCCCAAAAGGAAGATAACTATCAAGAATACACAGAGCTTGAGAATCTTGATGGCTTCAGGTGTGAGGCTGACATATATGTCTAAGCTGGACGTGCATTCAGTGACACTCAAAGTAAGGGACATTCAGGTTTGGCAACCTTCTATGGCACCGGCTTTGGTATCTTTGGCTGGGAAAAACACACCCAAGCTATAATGATAAGCAGTAAGAAATAGAGTAATGCGTTTAAATATTTTTAATTTTTTCTTTATCAGATAACAATTTCAGAAAGTCAGTATGATCTGTCAAATCATTGACAGTGTGGACAATCACTTTGGTGAATATCTTTGACATTTCCTAGTTGTTCGTCTTGGCATAATAGCAAAGAGCCTGCTGACTGCAAGCTGATACATGAAACTGTCCAGCATGCTGAATTAAGCCAACCAGAGATGCAATCCAGTGGCATCAGGCTCCTAAACCTAAACTGTTTTACTGAGACATAACAAAGGCAAAGCTGGTAAGTTTTACATTATTATTATTGATCGCTTTTATATAGCGCTATTCTCCGCTTTCGAGCAGACTCACTGCGCTTGCATGTGATTCTACATGAGTGACTAGCTTTTCATAGCGTGCTTTTGAATATCCACCAAAGTGGTGTACTTACAGCGCTGACATGGCTGGTGCCACATGAAACTGCTGCCAGAGAGAGTCAATCTCAGCGCATTCTGTGTACACCATACAACCATGCACCATGTCACTTCATGCAAAGCCACATACGTAAGGTGTATGCATGTTGAGCTGTAACCTGCCACCTGCACTTTTGGCGGAATGACCGGGGTCTTTTACGTGCTACTGCAGTAACATGGGGGTGGAACGGACACCAAAATAAGAGTCAGCACAGACAGTTGATCCTGGAGAAGAAAATTCTCCTGCCGCTCCTGCAGAGATTCGAACCCGCGACCTTTCGATCACAAGTCCAGCGCTCTAACCACTGAGCTATCCCCACCCCCGTACATACATCGGGCATGTTTCTCGCCTATCTTCCATGGGGTATAGAGTACTGTGAAACTGATTTCAGGTTAAATGGAGGTAGACCAGTGAATAAGACAGCACCTGTAGCGGTTTTGTGGAAGTAGTTTATTGAGATTTGAACTTATGTGCATTTTTGTAAAAGGTTGCTTAACTTTTGAACTTGAGTATATTCTATTCCGTGACGTCATCCATTAATGCAGGTGTTAATCAAACATTCTCTATGACTCTTTCAGTCGTCATTATATATTTGGTGGTAAATAAAGCACTTTTGTTCAATATTTTTACACGAGCATTGTACAAAATTATGCAATGTGACATTTTTTCTTTTTTAATCTTCATTAATCCCATCGGTGTAATTCAGGCCACCATACCTGGGTAAGACAACAGCAGTCGCAAAAGCAGTGCTACCCACTGATACCAGCATGTGCAGTATTTCTGTGTGTCCAAAGAATGGTATAGCTGCCTGTTGTTTGGGATTTGTAGGGGACACGCCCATTTCAATAGATGCCATTAAGCTGCTATGTACCATCTCAGATAATCCCTAGAAGCAGAATAGTTCATCTTGCAGACAAGCAGATATTGAAAAGACACATACTGAGCTATCCAAAAATCATTATCTCCAAAAATCCCCCGGGGGGTGGGGTGGGGGGGGGGGAGGGTTTCAATACCTGGCCCATGGACTACAATGTTATCCTGAGCTGATCTGTCTTTGCACACTTTAACACTGTCTGTCTTTGCACATTTGAACACAATGTTACCTTGAGCTGATCTGTATCTGCATACTTTAACACAGTCTGTCTGTCTCTGCACACTTTAACACAATGTTACCTTGAGCTGATCTGTCTGCCTCTGCACACTTTAACACAATCTGTCTCTCTCAGCATACTTTAACACAATGTTACCTTGAGCTGATCTGTCTCTACACATTTTAACACAATCTGTCTGTCTCTGCACACTTTGACACAATGTTACATTGAGCTGATCTGTCTCTGCACACTTTAACACAATCTGTCTGTCTCTGCACATTTTAACACAATGTTACATTGAGCTGATCTGTCTCTGCACACTTTAACACAATCTGTCTATTTCTGCACACTTTAACACAATGTTACTTTGAACTGATCTGTCTCTGCACACTTTAACACAATCTGTCTCTGCACACTTTAACACAATCTGT
>OY757553.1:17533116-17538116 GCA_963584105.1 Alviniconcha strummeri
GCCCCGCCCACTTCTGACCTTTGACCCGATTACACACGCCACTGTCCGGCTGGGGTCAGTGCTTTTCTTTTTCTTTTAAAATATATGTCTTCTTTATTTTATAATTTATTACAGAAAACCCAAAATGTGTCCTAGAACTGTCACGACTGCAATCACTGAAGCAATCACAGACATGCAAGGTTGGGGCAAAATCTGGCACCGGTGCGACTATTTTCCAGCTAATAACAAAACAAAACTTGCGAGCGGTAATAGTTGCAAAGAAATATCCATGTGCACGTTCACTTGATGGCAAGCTGACACCATTATTACCTGCCGTCGTCGTGGTTTGGTCTCATGCACAGAAACAGCGGTGCAAACTTACTTGCTGCGTGCTGAAGTCGAAGCCAAGAAACAAGGGACCCGCTTCCCCAGCCATTGTGAATTTGGGAGTGGCTATTGGCACGGTGCTGTCCGAATAGCCTTGCAGTGCCCTTCTAGAGCGAGTATACTTTTCCGGTAGACTGCGAATAACAATATGGTCCCCGTTAGCTCAGAGGACAGGCCACTTATCTGTCTGAGCCGTCTACTTACTTGATAAGACTTTTACGACAGGCCGTGCAGGGTGGTTAGGGTTAGCAAACAACCTTTTTTCTTTGCTTTTTTAATGCAGCTCATCATTCTCTTAAAAAGTTGTGATTGATTGCCACAGTTTCTCATGTCGTTGTTTATTTTAATTGTTGGTTTGCTTCCAAAACTTTTCCAGGTGTTGTTTTCGCCCAACATGGCAACAGTGACTTGAAAGCGCACATTATTACACTGTAACTAGTCATTAAAGGAACTAACCCCCTAAAAATCTAATATTTTGCCGTCTCAGTCAGTGACAGGCTGAACATAAAAACACAAAATCGAGGATTTCATTGGAATGCTCCGTCGACTACGCCGGAATTCAATGTTTCTAAACTAATTGGGGGGAGGGGGGGGCAGGACTGGCAGCACACAGTAAGTATCCCAGCATGTCTGTGGTGCATGAACTGCCGCTTTGATGTCACACTCACAGACACCAAGGTTGCATGCTCAGTCACCCGAGGAACAAGACCAGAGAGGCCGCAGCTATCCTATCAGCCGGCTGGGACACTGCCGTTGTGTGTGTGTGTGTGTGTGTGTGTGTGAGAGAGAGAGAGAGAGACAGAGAGAGAGAGAGTGTGTTTCACAGTCAAGTCCCACTAGCGTCAATGAGGTGAGGATTCTAAATTAAACATAAAATCAACAGAGCATTCTGGAACAAAATCGTAACTTTTAGGCTGGTCTTTCTGGGCAAAATGCTTTGAGATGTCTAGTTCCTTTAAATGGAAGAATAAGTTCGGTAAAGAATACATGTGTCATGTGCTGAGGATTAAAAAATAAAATAATTAATTATCAATTCAGTATTAATGGTGAAGTACTTTTTTGAACAGATGGATTTACTGGCAGTGAGTTTGACAGCAAATGCTGGTTTTCTATCAGGGACGGTTAGACCTGGTGCTGATTTGAAGTGAATGCCATCTGACATACAGCAAAATGATTGGCTAAAAAAAAAATGATTGATCAAAATCCAGCACAACCGGGACCACTAATACAGTATAACAAGTGACAAGGTGTACACATCAGCTGACTGTTTTGTATCATAAAAGTTCTAAGTTCATGTTTCTCTCTCACGCATTACACACAAACAAATACAGCTTCAGATTTGCACCTTTATTTCCCATGGAGATTACAGGCAATGTTAATCTGCATAAAAAGTCACACACAACCTTGTTGCATGCACACGACAGCCTGGTACACACAGTCTGCAACAATACAGTGCAATGCAATGGGAACATCAATGCAATGGGAACATCAATGCACTATGAACAACAGTGCAATGGGAACAACAATGCAATACAATGGGACCAATACAATGTAATTCCAACGGGAACAAGAAGAAGACACGCAGCTGCATCAGCAGTCAATCAAGAACAGCATCCGACACAATGAAGCTGGAAGACATTTCTATAGTCATCTTTTTACCCTAGGCTTTACAAGCATCGTCACAGTCCACAATCACAGTCACCCTGACCGAACCATCATGGCTGACTGGGCGTTGAAAACCAGTTACCTGTCACAATCACAGACAACAAACTGATACAAGCACTGTATAGGCACATATTGTAGTTCATTAATCACTCCCAGAGAAATAACCTGTTTTGTTACCACTGTAACATACCGGGGGGAGGGAGGAGGGAGGTGGTGAAAAGTGAGGTAGCAAGAGAGATGGACAAAACAGGAAGAGAGAGATGGACAAAACAGGAAGAGAATGAAAAAGCGAGATGGACAAAACAGGAAGAAACTGAGAAAGACAGAGATGGACAAAACAGGAAGAGACTGAGAAAGAGAGATGGACAAAACAGATAGGAAATGACTGAGAAAGAAAGAATGGACAAAACAGGAAATGACCGAGAAAGAAAGAGATGGACAAAAGAAATAGGAAGAGACTGAGAAA
The DNA here is from genome assembly GCA_963584105.1 of Alviniconcha strummeri. Lineage (NCBI taxonomy): Eukaryota > Metazoa > Mollusca > Gastropoda > Provannidae > Alviniconcha > Alviniconcha strummeri. The sequence goes on from OY757553.1 coordinate 17,535,614, forward strand.
GAGAGAGATGGACAAAACAAACAGGAAATGACTGAGAAAGAAAGAGATGGACAAAACAGATAGGAAGAGACTGAGAGAGATGGACAAAACAAATAGGAAGAGACTGAGAAAGAGAGAGATGGACAAAACAAACAGGAAGAGACTGAGAAAGAGAGAGATGGACAAAACAGATTGGAAGAGACAGAAAAGAGAGAGATGGACAAAACAGATAGGAATAGACAGAAAAGAAACAGATGTACAAAACAGATAGGAAGAGACAGAGAAAGACAGAGACCATGAGCTCAACAAAGCTCATTGACTTAAGTTTTATTTTCCACTGGAAAAGATATTGATCCAGGTGCCTCCTGATGGTGGTGACTGTGAAGCCCAGTGAAGCCCACAGTGAAGTGTTCAGTCAGTCAGCAGTCCAGCACTGCTGTTCCATGGAGACAGCCTCTTGTGGATGTTACCAAGAGTGAGTCTTCAGCAGCCTTGTCCAGTGGCATAATTATGATTCTGACCCATCTGCTACATCATCGACCCTTGACCCCGCCCTGCCCCCCACCCCCACCATGGGGTGTATGGGGGGGACACCCAAGCAAAATACCCTCACTGTTCACCAGCTATGAACCGTGTAAGAACATGAACACGTGTTCAATTTGTATCCAACTCGCAGTACCACATCATGACTTCTAGGCACTGCTACAAAACTCTGTGTGAAGACGGACCAAAGTCTCAATCAGTTTCTCTTCAATCTCCATCCCTCGAGCAGCCTCTTCTTCCGGCAAGCAAATGGCCATTTCCGTTTCCTTGGTGACCAGCACCACCTTACTCTTGCGTGTGTCCAGCACGTTGGCAACCACCACCTGCAATCAAGGTGAAGTCAGTCAGCAAGCGTATGGTCAGCTGGCCTCTTGGCTGCAGCCACACATCCCCTACAGCCTATGGTCAGCTGGCCTCTTGGCTGCAGCCACACATCCCCTACAGCCTATGGTCAGCTGGCCTCTTGGCTGCAGCCACACATCCCCTACAGCCTATGGTCAGCTGGCCTCTCAGCTGCAGCCACACATCCCCTACAGCCTATGGTCACTGGCCTCTTGGCTGCAGCCACACATCCCCTACAGCCTATGGTCAGCTGGCCTCTTGGCTGCAGCCACACATCCCCTACAGCCTATGGTCCGCTGGCCTCTCGGCTGCAGCCACACATCCCCTACAGCCAGTAAAAGGAACAACCTACATTTGCTTTATGCACCAGCTTTTGCCAGCAGGCAAAACAATAAAGATGACCTTGTAAAAACTCTCTCTCTCACAGAGAGACAGAGAGAGAGAGATATTAACACCCATTATGAACAAAAGACTAAAGCAGATTTTTTTCTGCAAAGCAAGTTATCATTTCAGCCTAGTAGGAGCTCAAATAAAGGACAGACCTAATTTTCCTATATTGCCAGTCACACCCTATAAGGAAGAAAACAAGACTACAAGTACACAGCTCTTCCCCACTATCCACATCTACTCTCTCTCTCTTCAGCACCTTGCCTCCACCACTTGCTCAGCACACCTCCAAACATCCCAGTACCAATTACCACAAATAAAGTATTTTACAACACAAAGTCTTGTCTGGCAGGACCATTCTTAGTGCATATACACATACACACACATACACAAGCATCCACACATGCACACACACACACACACACACACACACAATCCATATATATATGCACACACCTTGCACACACACACACAGACACACAAACATCCACACACACACAGAATCCATGTATACATGCACACACCATGCACACACACAGACACACAAACATCCACACACACAGAGAATCCATGTATGCATGCACACACACATGCATGCGTGCGCACATGCATCCACAAGCATACACACACACACACACAATACACCACACAGTACAAAGTCTTGTCTGGCAGGACCATTCTTAATGCATACACACACACACACACACAAACATGTACGCACACACACACATACACACACAAACACACATGTGCATCCACAAGCATACATGCACACACACACACCATACACCACACACACATACCTGGGCGCCCATGCACGCAAGTGCACTATAGACAAGTTTAACCCTCACAACAGGGGCTTGTGGCAGTAAAAACAGCAGAGGGGGGAAACATGGCAGGTTGCATTTGAAGGAGCCCAGAGAAGGTTTCTTTGGGAAATCAGCACTCACACCCAGAACTGGCCAAGAGCAACTTAATTCTCACTGACATCAGATGCGGCTGTGTGTTGGAACAGCATCCACTGACCAGTGCTACGTACAGTTCAATCTATTAAGTTTTAGAAGTGTTTAGTATGCATTCAAGAGAGAGTGCACTGTAACAGTGACTTATACAGAGGAATACACCGGCTTAGATCTGAAAACTCACTTTGTGTTGGTACAGTTCCAATGCCTTGCGAGCCTTTGAACCCACAATGGCTTCATCCGTCTCCAGCTGAAATAAACCCATCAAAAACAATTAATACAATTTTGTT
>OY757553.1:17543116-17555800 GCA_963584105.1 Alviniconcha strummeri
TCTCAAATTTTCAGTCTTTGACCCATGCCTGAACTCGAGTGCATTTGAACACTGTACAGTGTACCTGACGTAGGCTTACATCATCTGTCTGCTTAACCAGCAACAACAATCATAGGTATGATTTAGATCGATTTAGTATTAACAGAAACACCTGTCATGGTTATTTCATTTCATGGGAATTTCTGGACACACTGTAGGCTATGTATGACACATTAACAGACAGACAGAAACTTGCACACAACTTTATCTGACAGTGTGACGTGTTCGTCATGTAGGGTGGGGTTGCAAGGATGGAGCGAACGGCTGGGCAGACAGGATATTTGTGCACGCGCTTGTGTGTTTGTGTGCACATTGTACTCCAAATTTCCTGTCGTCATGCCGTGATAAAGTATTTTTATTATAATTGTATTTATAATTAGGCATAAAATTCAATATGTGCTTCCATGTCACTGCTGTCATGCATTGCAGCCAGTGTGTGTGTGTACTGTGCATCAGCAGACTTCTAGTTTATGAAAGGTGTTTACATGTGAATCATTGATAAGTAATATTATTAATTGTGTCTGTTGTAAAAGCAATGGTTTCTTTATGTCTGGTCTGGTTGACACCACACGTGCGGCGATTCATGAAGAAGACTGCAGTTCCAACTGTCTTCCAATGGGCAAAGAGCAAACCGAAGATGAATTTGATCAATGCAACAGCGTTAGCATTTGAACATTTCTGTTTCATAATTCATCATATAAATTAAATATTAAAGCAACAGAGCATTTTGAAACAAAATCTTCCATTCTGATTTATTTTGCCACATTCGGTCTCTTCTTGTTCTATGTGTCATTTGTGTGACAAGTTACTTTTGGTAACTGATAGTGATACCACTGTGAGGGGACAGGTGTAACCATTCCTGTGCTATTTTACTGACATGCTTGCCAGTGGTAGTAACACTAACAGTTAAACAATATTCTATAAGATGTATGTAAACTTTGGTGTTGTATGTCACTTTAGTAACACTAACAGTTAAACAATATTCTATAAGATGTATGTAAACTTTGGTGTTGTATGTCACTTTAGTAACACTAACAGTTAAACAATATTCTATAAGATGTATGTAAACTGTGGTGTTGTATGTCACTTTAGTAACACTAACAGTTAAACAATATTCTATCAGATGTATGTAAACTGTGGTGTTGTATGTCACTGTAAAGTTGCTGTATATGATTGTGGATGTGATAATAAGATTAAGAAACTACAACAGAACTAAACATTTGGTTCAACATATTTATTTTTAGCTCAACACACTTTACACTATTTACAGCTACTGTTACAAGTCTGAAGCATTCAGTCTCATATGCAGTGAAAGGTCACTGGCCTTGCTCAAGATTTCAGAACAAGTTGTAACAACTGATTTGTACATACATGCATGTGTTCATGTGCAATGACAGGGTTTCCACTTTGTGTGATGTTATCCAGTTCACATGTATGCTTACAACGTGTTCACAAGTGAAATATTTATGCAAGGACATCATTTGCAATAACAGCTAAATGCAACTGATTTGTAAAGGACATCATTTGCAATAACAATTAAATGCAACTGATTTGTACTTACATACATGTATATAATAATATATAATGTACAGTGTAGTAGTAATGATTAAAATTTAAATGCCATATACCTCTAGTTACACGTGCAACATGCCATCCTAGTGGTACACAGCTTTGGAGAATGACCCATGTACTTGCTCAAGGTGTCAGTATAAGTTGTACTTATTCATCTGTATTTACACATTGCAGTAAAGATTTCAGTATAAGTTATAACAACTGATTTGTACTCACATACATGTATTATATATATGTAAAATGCAGTATTTCCACATGCATATAATATAATGTGAGCATGATAACAACTGACACTTACAAATACAAGGACATCATTTGCAGTAACACTGCAATGCAGCTGGCAGTAACTGTTAAGAGATTGTATGTATGACACCATAGTGACATGTATGTATGACACCATAGTGACATGTATGTATGACACCATAGTGACATATATGCATAAACATAACTAGAGGTATCATATGCATACAAGTGACAATACATATTATTACTGATCAACACAGTACCCTATGGTCGTATCATTACATACATTTAAGTTGAAAGATAACATTTCAGATTGCTTGTTTTATTCTGTTTCTAGTCATGCACTGTAATGAATATTGAAAATTAATAGGAATGATGCTGATGTGGTAAAGGTGTGTATCAGTGTCAGTTATTCTGTTTGCTCATACTCATAGTATGCAAATTCTGGAGTATGCCACTCTATTTAATAATTAAACTAAAAACTGAACTCATGATTGATTGTGTCACTGTCAGTATGTGTGTGAATCTGTTGCTTCACAGGACAGTGTGTACAGAAACATTACTGCTTCAGTTCATATTGATCATTCGCTGAGATTTATGCTACTGTTACTTAGTTTCACAAGGTCTCAACAGGTCTTTTTTACGTCCATCGACTTTCGCACGTCGTTTCCTGCACTCCTCATGAAGCTCACAAAGCCGCATCTACCCAAAATTCATGAAATTGCCGCAGAAAAAAATGATAGAAAGTTTGAAAATTGTAACATCGTGCTGTTGTAGTGTGAGCAGGCGGAACAAGTAAAAGGCCCCTAATACACCCAGCGCCACCGCACGGTGCCAGGGGAGGCAATTTGCCCTAAGTCGCTCATTGGTGGTGACTTTATGCATCATCATAAGGCAGCAGGCAGTATCATCAGCAAATAGTCTGTCGTTGACATTGGTGACTTTAATTAAATACATCATCGTGAGGTGACAGGCAGTATGGTCAACAAACAGTCTGTTGTTGGTGACTTTGTACATCAGCGTGAGATGACAGGCAGTATGGTCAACAAACAGTCTGTTGTTGGTGACTTTGTACATCAGCGTGAGGTGACAGGCAGTATGGTCAACAAACAGTCTGTTGTTGGTGACTTTGTACATCAGCGTGAGGTGACAGGCAGTATGGTCAACAAACAGTCTGTTGTTGGTGACTTTGTACATCAGCGTGAGGTGACAGGCAGTATGGTCAACAAACAGTCTGTTGTTGGTGACTTTGTACATCAGTGTGAGGTGACAGGCAGTATGGTCAACAAACAGTCTGTTGTTGGTGACTTTGTACATCAGTGTGAGGTGACAGGCAGTATGGTCAACAAACAGTCTGTTGTTGGTGACTTTGTACATCAGTGTGAGGTGACAGGCAGTATGGTCAACAAACAGTCTGTTGTTGGTGACTTTGTACATCAGTGTGAGGTGACAGGCAGTATGGTCAACAAACAGTCTGTTGTTGGTGACTTTGTACATCATCGTGAGGTGACAGGCAATATCATCAGCAGTCTGTTGTTGGTGACTTTGTACATCACCATGAGGTGACAGGCAGTATGGTCAACAAACAGTCTGTTGTTGGTGACTTTGTACATCACCATGAGGTGACAGGCAGTATGGTCAACAAATAGTCTGTTGTTGGTGACTTTGTACATCGTCATGAGGTGACAGGCAGTATCATCAGCAAACAGTCTGTTGTTGGTGACTTTGTACATCGTCATGAGGTGACAGGCAGTATCATCAGCAAACAGTCTGTTGTTGGTGACTTTGTACATCGTCATGAGGTGACAGGCAGTATCATCAGCAAACAGTCTGTTGTTGGTGACTTTGTACATCGTCATGAGGTGACAGGCAGTATCATCTGCAAACAGTCTGTTGTTGGTGACTTTGTACATCATCATGAGGTGACAGGCAGTATCGTCAGCAAACAGTCTGCAGGTGGCGCTGACACTAATCTGTTATGGCAGGTCATTAAAACTGAACAGGAGAAAGGGAAAAGTACCTTGTGGTACTCCCATTAGTTCTAGCTCAACTGGGTCGTAAACTTTGACCTGGCTTCACCAACAGCTTTTCACGACAAAATAATCCAGTTAATGATTTCAGCTACTGCTGCTACAGCCTGCTATGCAAACTGAATTAAGAAAACTTTGAAATTATCAGGGGAGCCAACTCTATACAAAAATAATCGAAAATGTTGAAAACAAAGTTTCCTCCCTGGAAGAGATTTTCGCTGAAATCGCCTCGAGCCGTCGACCAAAACGCGTGATGTGACCACACACTCACCGTGACGAGGACTACTGGCCCCTGGAAGTCTTCGTGGAGTTTAAGGAAAGCCTGTATTTCCTCTTTCTTCTCCCCAAAGTTCTCTGGAGGAGCTGTACTTGCAAAGAAGTCACCGTAGTTCGAGCCTTCCGTGTTTGCTGTCATGCTGCTACCTTTACAAACTTCACCACCGAAGAGTCTTTTTCCTCAGGGGTAGAAAAATCGTCTGCTACCAATGACACCGGCCTCGTCGATTTTTTAAATTATTTTTTCAGATTCGAGTTTTCAGCAACAAGGAAATAAATAAATGGATGTCTGACAATTGTTAGTAATACCGTGCTTTTTATCAGTACCAGTTTTTACCCTCCAAAATGTTCCCGATGGTGATCACGGATAACTGAGATCAGGATTGTTGATCGCTAATCAGTTATAGAGCTTTTCTCTGCTCCCGAGCAGGCTCGGTCATTGCGTTCTTGTCGCACGTGGTTCTACATAAGCACAGTAAACATGGTGCTTTACGTCCACAGGCTTGTTAGGGATGGCCATGGTTCTCAGAAATGAGTGACCGGTGCTTTTCACGGCAAGTTAAAGCGCGTTTCAGTGAGTCAGTTGAATATCAGTCCGGCGGCTACCGAAGGGGCGGTGTACAGGGTTTGGTTGCTACGTGGCGGTGCCCGGGTAGAAAAGTCAGTGTCGCAGAGCAAGAACGGTACTCGCTCTCTAAACTGGCCAAGTTAAGCCGGCCGCGAGCGTAAGTGGTCACCGAGTGGGCGTGACCGTTACCGGCGATGTCACGTGCTAGGCATTGCGACCGCCTTGACTGAGATTAGTCTCCGGAGTCTGAAATTCTGTTAAAGGTACCTAGTCAGATACGAGAAAACTGGTGAATTAATTTCTCCCGTTCTTTTCATCGTCACTTGCGCACAGCGGGGCGTCACTGAGCAGCCGGTGCCCGACTCAAAACCACTCAAATTAAACTCACTCTCTCTCTCTCTCTCTCTCTCTCTCTCTCTCTCTCTCTCTCTCTCTCTCTCTCTCTCTCTCTCTCTCTCTCCCTCTCTCTCTCTCATCAACAGTCATTCAGATAAGCCGACTCGACCGAAGTCCCCCGTGTGCAGCATACCGGCCATGCAAAAGAAAACCGCAACAAAACAAACACACTATACGCACGTTAAAGATACTGAAGCCCATGTCAGACGGTTTGATGGATTATAGAAACACCAAAATAACCCCGTATACACTAAAAGTGTCAACGTCTTCATAATGCTGAAGTTGGACTGGACATTTACTAAACTGCCGGACACTCGGATAGGCAAGCACTGATGTAGGACCAGGTGTCAATACACAGTAATGTTAGTTGTGGGAAGTTTATGGAGATGACAGGGTGGGCATGAATACATTTAGTCAGTACCGGAATTTTGCCGCGTGTGTCTACAGTGGAGTTTGTTTCAGTGAGTCAGTGACTGAGTCAATCCTGTTTGTCGGCGTTCTTTCTGGTATTCTCCGTGATCTAAATATTATTGTCCTGAACTAGGAATTCGGCTGTTCATGTTCGTTTGGTGTATTGTTTTTGTTTCATCGGCTTTTTTGTTCTGCCACAATAAATGGCAGTTCATATTTCGCGGTCGCTAGACTTTCGAGAGCGGCCATTATTAAGTCTTACAGAGTGCTGTCCCTTATAAACTTTTTTTTTTTTTTTTTTTTAACGTCTGAACCATTGCAAACACTTTCAATGGAGATAACTCTCAATAAAAAAATTAAAAAATGAAGGCAGCAGAAGTATTTGCCCCATGGAACGGCAGCAGATTCCAGGGGAGATAACTACAGTTAATGAAGGAAATGTAAGATTGTACTTGTTTTCTCCCTTGCATTGTAAACGTTTTTTTTTTTGGTTTCAAACTTGCTTTTTGAATGGCTTATTGGGGTTATTTCCTTTTCTTTCTTTTGTTTGCTTCTTCTTCTTTTTTTGATTTGCAGTCATGTGATACACCATTTCAACAACAACAACAGCGGCAGTCGTTTGTGATACACCATTTCAACAACAACAACAACAACAAATTGACTGCTAGTGTTCTGAAACAATCTTCCAGTTAGTTCTTCCTTTTTTATTTAAAGTATTTTCACGTAAGTGTCATTAGACTGATCTTACAATAATCATGCTAGCAACATATATTATGAGCAAGTTGTACCAACAGAGATTTATGTTAAGAACAACAATTAACAAACAACAACAACAAAACTTATTTGCAGTTAACAAACAAACATATATATATATACACACACATTTGAGTCTGTATCCATACTGAAAATTAGTTTCACTTTATATCTCATACTGACAGGACTACATATGCATACATATGCAAACACATCCATACACCCTAGAATGACGTATACTCACACAATGATACTCAAAAAATATTGTATAGACATTCTCGCTTACTTTCTTATAAATTTAATTTAGCTAATTAAATTAATTAGTTAAATTAATAACAAACTTAATTCATAACAACAATGGAAACAATCAAAACACAAAGGAGTTAATTAACACTCAAAAGACATCACACAAACAAATACCTTAGCCACCAGTGATAACCCTCACCTGGCATTATAGGTAAATACAAGGTACATAAACTCCACCATAGCTACAAAAAGTCAGTCAAAAAGAATGCTGATTTTATTAGGCAACACAAAACATGGTCACATTTTCAGTGAAAACCCCTTTTGCAAGCAACACACAGATACACTAACAAACGATTACAGATGATAAATGTCTGCTTAGCTTTCAGTTAGTGCTATGCTTTGTACAAATATTTATCTTCAGACATACACATTTTCTATATTCCTTTTATAAAAACTAAACTATTTGGTCAGAGATCCTTTTCCTTTACTGGCCCAGCTCAGTGGAGCCCACTGCCCTATGCTCTGCACCACACTGACTGTGCTCCTGCTTTCCAGTCTGCTCTCAAGACACAGCAGTTCCAGTCTGCTTACAGAATCTGATTCTGTCCCCTCTTCCTGCTGATTTGTTGTGATTCCTCCACACTTTGTGATTACTCTGTGTGTGTGTGTGTGTGTGTGTGTGTGTGTGTGTGTGTGTGTGTGTGTGTGTGTGTGTGTGTGTGTGTGTGTGTGTGTGTGTGTGTGTGTGTGTGTGTGTGTGTGTGAATCTCTCTATATATATGGAGAGAGAGAGAGAGAGAGAGAGAGAGAGAGAGAGAGAGAGAGAGAGAGAGAGAGAGAGAGAGAGAGAGAGAGTTACTGCCAAGGCACTTAATTTTGAAATTCTTTCTAAAGAGAGTTGACAAAAGTGCACCTAGAAAAGGAAAGAACTAGATCTAGCAGAGAGTAACACACTCTTTTCAATGAACTAAATTTAGTATAGTGTGTGCTTTTACAACTAGAGGGTAAATGATACACTAAGCTGTTCACACACTAAAAAAGCAAAAAGAATGAAGAAAAAGACAAAAACTGTTCCCTTCGGAAAGAGCCTACTTGGGAGCATAAGGCCCTTTCTTGGTCAGATTCAATTCTTTATGTTAGGTGCAATCATTCCCGTGGGAAGCCCTTGGAAAAAGGAGTGTCCCAGGCCCACCATAATATTAATGATAATAAAAATAATATTCATCACACCCCTCTTCTAAGAGCATGGGGCACTTACAAAGGCCTATGAATATGTGTATTTCATCACACACACACACACACACACACACACACACACACACACACACACACACGCGCGCGCGCGCGAGCGCACACGCATGCATGTACACACACACATACACACATGCGCATGCACACACACACACACACACACACACACACACACACACACATACACACATACACACACACACACACACACACACTTTATGTAAATTGTTTTTGATAGGACTGTGCTCTACATGTGTATAGAATATCATATTTAGGTTAATATGTATTATGTGAATGCTCATGGCATTGATGAGCAAGCGATAAATGTACATTATTATTATTACACACACACACACACACACACACACACACACACACACATCAATTTAAAAACACATAAAGAATTTGTTCAGAGCCCAGGAGCGATCTGAAGAGGGAGGTGGAACTGGGCTGTCATGGTGAGCTGGACTGTCTCTTGCTTCAAGTTTCAACAGCTGGTCTCATGGACTTTGTCTTTGTAACCCTGTTCCACACAGCTGTTGAAAGCACAATTAAGTTGCAGAGCATACAAACTGCATCACACTGGTGGGGTCCAATCTCCTTAACATTCATTGGTCTGACAGTGGCTGACGGTCTCTTCGGTCTTTGCAGGTTGAAATGCAGGGACGAGTTATTTATAGGTACCCAACTCCCTGTTCCCCATCCCTAATAAGCCCTTTAATTAAGCCATTAAGCAACATAAAAGAGGAAGAAAGAATTTGTGAGCACTTATGTGTTAGAGGAGCTGTGTACCCATTCTTATTATTATTGATATTATCATACAAAGGGTCTTGTTCTCTTACTCACATTTTCATATTTATCTATCCCCCCTCACCCACCCCACCCCACCCCTTTTTTTTTTCAAGCTCTCCCTGTGCGTTCTTTTGCCAAAATATGCATTACTATAGCTTACTCAGACATTCAAGAGGTTTTGGGGAAGAAAAAAAGAAGGAACAACAACAAAATCAGTCCAATAAAATGCACTACAAATGTGTAGAGGAACATTTTTCTAAGTTTTGTTATAAGGGAGACAACAAGTACGAACTTACAAATTCTTCATCAACAGAAGTTATCTCCTCTGCCATGTCGTCGACAACGCTGGAGCGTTAAGGGGGAAATACTTTTGCTGTCTTCATTTTCTTTGGTAAAGTCAGAGTTGACTACAGTGGGAAAGAACCGGATCACTTGTGATTATAAGAGTATAATTTGCATATTGAATCAACAGGAGCGCAGTCGGAAAACAAGGGCCGGCACTCTGAACGACTAATGGGAAGTGCAGCTACCTCGAAGTATGACTTGCCTGTTGTCGTGATGTGTAAAATGTATATTATATATTTTGATTTTGTCATTTGCTGTCTGTAATAATTTATACTGATTTTGATCATCCAGAACACTAGTTCTGCAGATCGAAAGATTCCCGACGCATGCAAGCACTGACCAGATGTACCAGTGATTTCTGAGATACAGATTTTCACAAAGCAGTGAACTTTATCAACCATAAAGGATTACTTCAACGGGTAATTGTAAACAAAATACTTATCGTCACCAACATTATGTCGATGTTCAAAACTTAGGAATTCTTCCGACGCTATATTTTGTTGCAGTTCTTGTCTTCCGACGCTATATTTTGTTGCAGTTCTTCAGTCTTCCGACGCTATATTTTGTTGCAGTACTTGACAGCACTTAACCTGTTTAGCTCTATTGAGCACCGTGCATTTATGACCGTTGAATATTAAATGCGTTTCTTGGTCCGACATAATTATGACGTTTACAGTTACCCTCTGTGTGACGCTGCGTCTGTACATCGCTGTTTTATTTTTCATGTCACGTATGTAGCTGTAACTATAGCCAAACCACGTGGAAATGATGCACATTCGTCGGCATCGTCATGCAATTGTTCACGCCAAACAGGTACAGCAGTGATAAGCGAGTCAATATGGCTGGAGGACAACCAGAGGTGCGGCTTTCACTGTGCCGCTCAGGCCTGTTCAAATTAGGATCTGGCTCACGTTCAGACAGTAAAATAAACGCATGTGTGTGTGACTCTGTGTGTGTGTGTGTGTGTGTGTGTGTGTGTGTGTGTGTGTGTGTGTGTGTGTGTGTGTGTGTGTGTGATCAAAAAGCGCATTCAATAGTCGCGCGCGCGCGCGCACACACACACACATGACACACACACACACACACACACACACACACACACACACACACACACACACACACACACACACACACACACACACACAAAAATGGCATCGAAAAAAATCATTCCTGAGTTGAGGACACTAAACCTGACAATTAACATTCGTTCGCAGGACATCAGTGCATGAATGAATGAACGAATATAAACTGATGTAGGCTCCGGCGTGTCCACAGTAGCTGAGGTGAGGCCGGTGGAAAGTGCGGGTCAGTAGTTATGACGAAGGAATGGATTAACATATATATATATATATATACACACCAAGTCCCCGGTATGTATAATGATCGTAGGCTATATTTACTGAGTTGTAGTGATCTGCCTTTTATTGGAAGTAGTCTGCTTTAACTTCCTGTGAACAGACACTAGATCTTCGCTGACCAACTCTGAACAGTACTGTGACTCGAGTTAGTTTTGTTGTTTGTTTATTTTGTTGTTATTGTTTTACTTTTTACTTTTTTATATTCTTTATGCTCTAAACATATTCTTTCGTGTAACCATGATTTTACCCCTCCTTCTGTCGTGAAAAGCAATGTAGCCTTGAGCAGTGAAGCTGGTTCAGACGCCCGAACCGGAAACAGCGGTTCCGTTGACCGAGTGCGAGCCAGCTTAATACTGAACCAAGGACGAATACACAGTTACACAGTTGTATTTTTGACGGTGTTTGAGGTTGTTCTGAGACATGCTGTAGACCTCTGATGTTACCAAAAATAAAAATCTTCTCATAGCAAAATTGCTTAAACAACGCTGTGCAGCTGACCAGTGGCCATTTTTGTGCAAGCTAACGGCAGTGGGCAACGTACTTCAGAGTGAGAGAAAGCTTAAACCGTGTCAGTTTTAGACTAACGGTTAAACGTGTTTGAAGCAAGCTTCAAGTTCGTATTTACAAGCGGTCAGACTGATACAAAAAGCCGCGGGCTGTAGCTGGTTGATCACTCAGTGTTTTGCAACCCCCCCCCCCCCCCCCCCACCCCACGTTTACTTTTATTTATTCACGTGCCTTCGCAAAGCAGCCATTAATTTTACCTATCATGATCACTCACAAAGCACAACCTCTAGCCGTTTATTATCCAGCAAAGGAAGACGCACGCATAATCAAACAACGTCTTCAGGCATTTTATCATCAGCTGTAAAAAGTACCAAAATGTGCTAGTTTATATATAGCTGCATCTTCACTCAAATATCGAAGATTCCTGCAACCAACAATACAGATTAGAGACAAAACTAATTTCAAAAAGAAAAAAATCGAGTCTGGACATCAAGAACAACATGTCAGCTTCGGCACTTTTTCTCTCTCACCCTAGTGGCCAGGAACATAGGTCGATCCAAACATACAGGATCGCTAACCTGACTGGAGTTATCACCATGCAGACTGAATGACTCAAATGTTGGCGTGCACAATACATTATGACAAAACGTCAACATTAAGCCCGTTCTTAACTGGGCGAATGTTTGTTCGCCCGAACATACTTCGGACACTTCGACGAACTATGATTCGTTTCTTAATTGAACATTTAGTTCGCCGAATATGGTTCGGACAGTCCAGACTTTACTTCATTCTCAACTGGCTTGTAATGAGATGCAAGCTTCGGTCCGAACTTGCGGCAGACGCGCAGCAGACAGCATGATGGAAATGTAGGCTAAAGTCAAGTCAAGTCAGTATACTTTAATCATCCCTCACAGGGTAATTCAACTAACTACTATCTCATTCTGGGTTCTCCGAGACAAGGCTGCGCCTTCCACAAGTCAACACAAGTCAACAAATAAACAAACTCCCTTCGAAGCGAGTGAAGAACCTAACGACACCGTCATCCATTTTTTTGTTGTTTTTTTTTTCTCCATTTACAGGAGAGCTCTGCTCTCAGCCAATCAGAGGCAATGATCGGCCAATAGGGCGAATGTTCCCAGAACATGCTGAGCGAAGGTTTTTGGACCCCGAATATAGCTTGGACGAATACTTCCAACTAGGTTCGCGAAGAAAAGTTGGCCCAATTAAGAACCAACTAGCTTCGCCGAATACTTCCAACTAGCTTCGCGAAGAAACATTCGCCCAATTAAGAACGGGCTTTAAGAGTTTGTTCAAAAGCTAACTTTTACTAGAGTTGCTCTCGGGTGGGGATAGTTCAGTCGTTAGAGCGCCGGACTCGTCACTGATTGAAATGTCGCGGGTTCGAATCCCTTCAGGAGCGGCGGGAGAATTTTCTTCTCCAGGGTCGACCCCCGTGTTAAGCCCATTCTTAACTGGACGAATGTTTGTTCGCCCGAACATACTTCGGACACTTCGACGAACTATGATTCGTTTCTTAATTGAACATTTAGTTCGCCGAATATGGTTCGGACAGTCCAGACTTTACTTCATTCTCAACTGGCTTGTAATGAGATGCAAGCTTCGGCCCGAACTTGCGGCAGACGCGCAGCAGACAGCATGATCGAAAATCTAGGCTAAAGTCAAGTCAGTCAAGTCAGTATACTTTAATCATCCCTCACAGGGTAATTCAACTAACTACTATCTCATTCTGGGTTCTCCGAGACAAGGCTGCGCCTTCCACAAGTCAACAAATAAACAAATTCCCTTCGAAGCGAGTGAAAAACCTAGCGACACCGTCATCCATTTTTATTTTTGTTTTTTCTCCATTTACAGGAGAGCTCTGCTCTCAGCCAATCAG
>OY757553.1:17556000-17577462 GCA_963584105.1 Alviniconcha strummeri
CCCCTTTGCCTGAACACCTCTCTCCGCCCCACCACCGCAGCTGTCGTCACAGTTTGTTGGAGGAAATCACTCGGCGCTATGCTGCAGTCTACCGGAGGTGACTGGCCTCCCCCCTCCCCCCCCACCAGTCAGTGTACACGTAGACCGATTTCTCCTCATCTCAGGACACGGGTACCCCTGTCTGTTGACCGGGGCTGTGCTTATTTACCTGGACAGCTCAACTGCTGGGTGCTGAGGTATCCAACAGCCTGTTCCCCCCAACACCCCGCCGTCTCAGGGTACTGTTCACCGCGCCCTCACTTACTTCATTCACACACCTGGAGCCAGGCATCGGATCCTCCTCCCCCCCTCCCCCTCTTGTCTCCCCATTACTCTGTGTGTGTGTTGTGGTTGTGTTGTGGTTGTGTGTGTGTTGTGGTGTGTGTGTCTGTGTGTGACAGAGAGATTTTGTGACGCATGTATGCACAGGCAGTTCTGTATCAAGCGTAACGAATGTGATCAGTTTGGCTTGCGTGAAATTAATGGTCGTTGTTGGTTCTACTGACTTACCTGTTTATAATATTCATCATGCCTGACTCATTTCCTGTTAGCTTATCGTAGCATCCCCTGTGTCTGCTCACCGCCCTTTTTGTCAGCTGGCACTGGGGCCCGGGGCGTGTCGGTGGGCAGCAGAGGCGTGTTGGGATCAGGGTCAGAGGCCAGAAGTGTTAGGGTCAAGGTCAGAGACCAGAAGTGTTGGGGTCAGGGTCAGAGACCAGAAATGTTGGGGTCAGGGTCAGAGGCCAGAAGTGTTGGGGTCAGGGTCAGAAGCCAGAGGTGTTGGGGTCAGGGTCAGAGGCCAGGAGTGTTGGGGTCAGGGTCAGAAGCCAGAGGTGTTGGGGTCAGGGTCAGAGGCCAGAAGTGTTGGGGTCAGGGTCAAAGGCCAGAAGTGTTGGGGTCAGAAGCCAGAAGTGTTGGGGTCAGGGTCAGAGGCCAGAAGTGTTGGGGTCAGAAGCCAGAAGTGTTGGGGTCAGGGTCAGAGGCCAGAAGTGTTGGGGTCAGGGTCAGAAGCCAGGAGTGTTGCACAGTACAACAGGACAATCACAGGCAGACTCCGGCCTGCCACGTCTTAAACTCACAGTGCAGCTGACCGCCTTTCCTGCTCACCCACCTTCACCTCACCCCTACCTCACCCTCACCCTCAGCCCCACCATCACCATCACCCCTATGCTCACCACCCTCACCCTCACCTCAGCATTACCCTCACCCTCACCCACCATTACCATCACCTCCATCCACACCTTCACCCTCTCCCTCACCCTCTCCCTCACCCTCCGCTACCCCCCACCTCCACTTCCACCCACACTCTCACCCCCATCCCTCACCCCTACCCCCCACCTCCACCTTCACCCTCACCCCCCCCTCCCCTAGCCCCACCTCCACTTCCACCCATACCCTCACCTCCACCCCTCACCCCCCCCCCACCTCCACCCCCACCTTCGCCCTCAGTGTATTTGCCAGATGTCTTCCCTTTGAATTCATCCTCACACTCAACCGATTTCACTTGCTGTGTTTCAGACTGCTGAAGAGGCACAGATGCTATGAGCAAAGAAGACAAACCTCCTCCCAGTCCCAACCATGGACTCTTCGACCCTAGTCATCTCCTTGGTGAGTTGGGATGAACACAGTGGTCCCATTAGTGTCAGTGTGTGTGGGGGGGAGGGGGGGGGCACCATCATCCAGGTCTTCCTCCACACACTGCCTTTGGGGCAGAAAGGCCACCATAAAGGCCTCCCATAGAAACCACCTGAAGGCCTCCCACTGCCACCATAAAGGCCTCCCATAGAAACCACCTGAAGGCCTCCCACTGCCACCATAAAGGCCTCCCATAGAAGCCACCCGAAGGCCTCCCATAGCCACCATAAAAGCTTCCCATTGCCACCATCAAGGTCTCCCACAGAAGCTGCCTAGAGGCCTCCCATAGAAGCCACATAAAGGCCTCCCATTGCCAGCCTAAAGGCCTCCCATAGCCACCATAAAGGCCTCCCATTGCTCCCTAAAGGCCTCCACACATGCCATCATGGTATTGGCTGGACTTAGGTGACCCAGTGTTCCCTCAGCCAAGACATCACACGTTTCTCAGCATTTTGAAAATGAAGACACGAATCACACGTTTCTCAGCATTTTGACAATGAAGACACGATTACACAGACATCCAGAATCCCAGGACTCTTTTCTTTCTGTGTGTAAGTTTGAGAAGACAAAGCAGAGACAAGTAGACATTCAGTGGTGGCACATCCTCCAGTCTCTCTTTTCTCTTGATCTACAAACCACAGCTTCTCTTTTCTCTTGATCTACAAAGCCACAGCCCCAGTCTTGACGAGGGACTATGTATACCATGGCTGACGCACACCTGTGTGCTGATTTGAGGTGCACCCTCACTGGGTCTGGTGGCAGGATTGCTGTTTTCTCACCTGACACACCTATGTGCTGATTGCAGGTGTGCCTCACTGGGTCTGGCAGTGGGATTGCTGTTTCCTCACCTGACACACCTATGTGCTGATTGGAGGTGCACCCTCACTGGTCTGGCAGCCGGATTACCTTTTTCCTCACTTGACACACCTGTGTGCTGTTGCAGGTGCGCCCTCGCTTGGTCTGGCGGCGGGATTGCCGTTTCCTCACTTGACACACCTGCCAGCCTACCCATGGCTGGGTCGACCCGCCTTCCCCCCGGCGCTGTTTGGCGGCCTGGGGGCCGTCCCATCACCCTTTCTGGCTCACGGGCTGCCCCACGCCTCCGCTGCCGCCGAGTTTGGTAAGTGCTGACTTTCAGCTGGGGTACTATGCGTTGCAGACATACAGGGCAAACTGGTTGTGAGCCTTTGGCTTTGACCAGTTCACACTGAAACACTGACTGGTTCACACCAAAACACAGACCACTTCATGCCAAAACACTGACTGCTTCACACCCAAACACTGACCGCTTCATGCCAAAACATTGACTGACTGCTTCATGCCAAAACATGGACTGGTTCATGCCCAAACACTGACTGACTGCTTCATGCCCAAATACTGACCACTTCATGCCAAAACACTGACTACTTCATGCCAAAACACTGACCTCTTCATGCCAAAACACTGACCTCTTCATGCCAAAACAGTGACCTCTTCATGCCAAAACACTGGCTACTTCATGCCCAAACACTGACTGCTTCATGCCAAAACACTGACTGCTTCATGCCAAAACACTGACTGACTGCTTCATGCCAAAACACTGACTGTTTCACACCCAAACACTGACTGGTACATGCCAAAGCACTAACTGCTTCACACCAAAACACTGACTGCTTCCTGCCAAAACAATGACTGCTTAATGCCAAACCATTGAGCATTTCATGCCAAGACATTAACTGATTCGTACCTAAACACTGACTGACTGGTTCATGCCAAAAGATGAGTCGCTCAGCCCAGAGCACTGTGTATCTAATCTGTCTGCGAAGTCATAATGGCAGACAACTGCCCATGTTTGCAGTGCCTGAGAAAATGTTCGTTTTGGAGAAGTACTGTCACACAACAACAACACAAAGCGGGAACAGGGTCAGGCTGCCGCCTGTCTTTTCTGTTGCTACAAGATAGGAGTCGGCTGGACTGTGTCAGTTGATTGCGTACCCAGAAGTCAGTTGGCTGTGTACCCAGAAGTCAGTTGGCTGTGTACCCAGAAGTCAGTTGGCTGTGTACCCAGAAGTCAGTTGATTGTGTACCCAGAGGTTAGTTGGCTGGGTACCCAGAAGTCAGTTGTGTACCCAGAAGTCAATTGGCTGTGTACCCAGAAGGCTACCTGTCTTTTCTGTTGCTAACAGACGAATTGGAGTTGGCCCGTGCTCTGTCGATTGATTGGGTACCAAGTGTTTCTCCAAAATAGCCAGGACTTTCTTGTTTAGTCCTCATAACTTCTGGGCATATGTACATGATTTAATTTCTCTGTGATAATATTGGCCAATCTTTTTGTCATGTTTCGCAAAATTGAAAAGGGTAATATATATATGCTAATTTCTTTACCTAATGCAGTGTGACAGCATTTTTGGACAATGTTACATTATCAGACCCAGCCAATGACTTTGTATTGTTGTTTAAATTTCTGCCAAGAATAGTTTCAAACATGGGTTACATAGATAACATTGGTTACACTAACCCTAACCCTAACCAAAAGGGTGCGTTCTGTTTGAGAACTTGGGTCTGCCAGAGAGAGGGGAAACAGTTGGACTTCAGGCAGAACGTCACGTAGTGTTCTTTGGGCACATGGAAATTGCCCTGAGGATCATTGCCCTGAGGATCATGTCTAGTCTGAAGCTTTTGGGGCTCCTAGGAGGCACCGTGAAGATGCCCAGTGATGTTGAAAGGGTGGGGAAGGAGACGGTTTGCACTGTAAGATGATGTGAAGCATCATACAACAGTCTGCACTGTAAGATGATGATGTGAAGCATCATACAACAGTCTGCACTGTAAGATGATGATGTGAAGCATCATACAACAGTCTGCACTGTAAGATGATGATGTGAAGCATCATACAACAGTCTGCACTGTAAGATGATGATGTGAAGCATACAACAGTCTGCACTGTAAGATGATGATGTGAAGCATCATACAACAGTCTGCACTGTAAGATGATGATGTGAAGCATACAACAGTCTGCACTGTAAGATGATGATGTGAAGCATCATACAACAGTCTGCACTGTAAGATGATGATGTGAAGCATCATACAACAGTCTGCACTGTAAGATGATGATGTGAAGCATACAACATTCTGCACTGTAAGATGATGATGTGAAGCATACAACAGTCTGCACTGTAAGATGATGATGTGAAGCATACAACATTCTGCACTGTAAGATGATGATGTGAAGCATCATACAACAGTCTGCAGTGTAAGATGATGATGTGAAGCATTGTTCAGTTACAGTTCTCAGGTAGTTGTGCTGGGCCCACCATTCTTTTTCCTTCTCAGAATGTTTCTATCTGCTCTGCATCATGGAGGAAGGGAGATAACTCTTTAAGCATCAGTTTCCCATGTCATTAAGAACAAAGAAGTAGAAATGTCCCCTAAACTTGAAATGAATTATTATTGATGTGAATGTAAAAGGTAAGTAAAGTGATTTCCACCAGACAACTGACAGGAGAGTGCTCTCCCTTGCCCAGCAGGTGGGGCAGAGTGGTGGCGAGCAGCCTCTGAGCACGCTCGGCGAGGTGACCTTTTGATGAGCAGTTTGGGTGGCCCCCTAGTGCACAGTTTGGGGGCACTAAGCGTAGAGAGCAGCACGCCGAGGCTTGAGTTTCTCATGACAGCACCCCCTAATGGGGACAAATGTAAGCTGCCATGTGTCAGGGGAAAGCACTGTTGTGTGTGAGCGTTGAGAGAGCTGTGGACAGCGGTGGGTGGCTGCCCACAACGCCAGTGACGGTTTTCACCCACTCTTTGGTGGGCAATGATCAGCTGTAGGCAGGGGACCAAACCCTTTGCTGCACTAGATATATAAGAAAAAAGATCTCTGCTTCAAATAATTCTTGATTTAACTGTAGGACTGTGCTCTACATGTGTATAAAATATTGCGTTTAGGTCAGTATGTACCATGTGAGCGCTCAGGGCACTGATGACTGCATTATAAATGTGCATCATTGTTATTATTCAACAATCTGTCTGCTCTGTGAGGTTCATGGTTCAGGCCATTGTATCTTTCTACCCTTTTGTTACGCCGCATGTCGGCCAAACTAGGCCATAAGTGGGTTGAAACGTTTCCCAGACTCTGCGTGAAGCACTGGGTCCTTTCCTGAGGTCCTCTGGCTTCAGCTAATGTGAACAGAGGGAAGAAGCACTGTGTCAACCATGCAGACTGATTTGCATAAATCAAAGTGTCACAGACTTTGTGCAGCTGACTGTTCTACCCCAAATTCAGGTCAACAGTTTTGTGGGCGCCATCAACAGCTTTCTGTCAGTGCAGTAGTGTTTCCATTTGTTTGTTTATTTTTGCACCAAATGGATCATGCTTCAGCAGCAACAAAGCAAAACATCCTTCATTTGTATGATTGGAGTTTTATTTGAAAGGCTCATTGATATTTTACATTCTGCATTTATGATGGTTTTATTTGTTATTGAAGTTATTGTCAGGTTTTGTTAGTGATTTTGTTGTTGTTGTCAGGTTAGCTGTCAGTTATGACTGTTGTCCTGTTTCCTGCCACCTGTATGGGGCAGCTCTGTGTCAAGTGACATCATGCAACTCTTTTTGGACCTCAGCGTATTGGTTCACCACAAAACAGCGTTCACTTCTTATCCTGCCAACCATGTTACTCGTAGACAACAAAACTGCTGTTTGTTTTTTCAGGCAGAACTCTAGGGCTGTTGGAATGATTCAGACAGCAGTATGCTGACCACATTGATGACGTGACCTGAACTGAATTAATGTCAGCAGGAAACTACCAGAGAGTATTTATGATCATTTGAAGACAGGGCTGTTGGAATGATTCAGACAGCAGTATGCTGACCACATTGATGACGTGACCTGAACTGAATTAATGTCAGCAGGAAACTACCAGAGTATTTATGATCATTTGAAGACAGGGCTGTTGGAATGATTCAGACAGCAGTATGCTGACCACATTGATGACGTGACCTGAACTGAATTAATGTCAGCAGGAAACTACCAGAGTATTTATGATCATTTGAAGACAGGGCTGTTGGAATGATTCAGACAGCAGTATGCTGACCACATTGATGACGTGACCTGAACTGAATTAATGTCAGCAGGAAACTACCAGAGAGTATTTATGATCATTTGAAGACAGGGCTGTTGGAATGATTCAGACAGCAGTATGCTGACCACATTGATGACGTGACCTGAACTGAATTAATGTCAGCAGGAAACTACCAGAGAGTATTTATGATCATTTGAAGACAAAATGAAAGCCCTAGGTCTGAGAATGACCTTTAAGAGAACACTCACTGACAACACTGTCAGAGTGTTGATGCTGATTTCTGAGTGCACTGGTAAGCAGGCTGGTGTGTCTGCAGAAGTGAAGATCAACTCGGTGTACTTCATATATATTTACATGTAAATGATGCAGACTGACTCAGTGTGGTTTATGTATACATGTAAATGATGCAGACTGACTCTGATTTATCAATGGAACTAATGCAAACTGACTCAATGATTTATCAATGCAAATAATGCAGACTGACTCAGTGTGGTTTATCAGTGTAAGTAATGCAGATTGACTCAGCATAGTGCCTCAGCGTAAACAATGACCATACATAATCTGTGATGTGAATTACAGCCACTGGGTCTTTAAGAGAATGTAGCTGGAGCCTCCAGAGTTACTTCCTCTTGGCAGGAGTTTGTCTGAAAGTAAAAGAAAAAGTACAACAGGAGTTGGTCTTCCTTTAAAAAACAAAAATTAAACACACATGAACATTTTGCTCGCTTTTAGTTTTACTAGTTTCAGCTGCTAGGAAGAAATGAATCGGAGTTTGGGTGTAATGGTCACTATTTTGACATGAAATATTCTGAGTACTTTTGGACTCCCTGGAGTGGGATTTTTGTCTGAGATATTCAGGCAGTAAAAAGGTTCATTTGTGTTGTGTGTTGAATTCTTTCGTTCATTTGCCCATGACACTGACAACTTGCCAGGCCATGTGCACAGCTCTTTCAACTCATAATCTGTTTGCTCTCAGTTGGACGTTCAGTTGTCTGAAACGTTTATGTGTTGTCATGCTCATTTGCTTTTACATTGTCTATATCTCCTCAGAATTGCTCATGTCTGAGTGAGCTATTTGTGAGAGTTAGGGCAGATTATGTCTGATTTTACTTCTCTGAGATATTGTTTTGCCTGTGCTGAGGGAAATGTGTGGCATCCAGTAGAGTTGCAGTGTTTTTCTTGATGGTACAGAAACCTTTTCAAGGGATTTGCATATGCAATATACATGTATAGCACATATGTAAAGAACTTTGATAACAACGGCACCAGTGTGTGAAACTGCCTATTAAATTTGGTACAATGGCTGATGGAAAGTGCTCAGTTTCATGCTATATTAACTTTTAACAAGCCTGAGGCTGTTTGTGCAGTGGCAGTTGCCCCGGCCATCTGCCTTAGAAATCAGTTATTGTGACCTTTGAAAAGGACTGGACATTCTGGACATGTGTGTGCAAGGGGACCTTGTAGAAACAAGTGAAATTCCACTGAACTCCTTCAGGCCCAGTGGTTCCAAACCCCAGTGTGCACCTGACAGTCTCCCTTCTGTCAGGCTGACATCTGTGAGGAAGAAGTGACTGTCAAACTGTCTGCCCGTCATGTGTCTTAAAGGAGCTAACCCTCTGAATGCGGCTTGTCCAACATGAAGACATCAGATGAACATCAAAATCTAGAATGAAGTATTGGGTTCAGAAATGCCCGGTCTATTTTACATTGGTTTTACTGTTAGAAAACTAGTTGGACAAGGGACAGTTAGCAGGGTGGGACATGAGAAACGCCTCTGGTGGCCACTTATCCTCCTCCACTGTGGGCATCATTTTGCATGGCCAATTCTGCTAATCATCACTCATGAAATTCAGCTTCTGAATTAAGATTCAAACCAACAGGGCATTTTAAAACATGGTCCTTGATTTCAAGTTTTAAATTAGATTTGTTCTACCTGTTGGACAGACCTGTTGTCAGAGGCCTGATTCCTTTATAGGATAGGGGTTTAACCACTTTTGGCTCAAATCTTTTGTTGTTGTTGTTGTTGTTGACACATTTGTTTTCTGTGTGTTGTTTTGACACACATTTATTTTCTTTGTGTTGTTTTGACACACATTTATTTTGTGTGTGTTGTTTTTATGCAGAAGCACCTATAGGCCGACACTGCTTGATATAGTCTGGTTGAGTTCACACAGTTGTGAATCAGCAGTGTAATGTTTTTTTCAGCATCTGTTCAAAGTTGTACTTCCTTTTTCTGAATTTTTGTAAATTTGGTTGCCATAGAAACTCAAGCTCTTTTGTGCTGCTCTCTATTTCCTGTGATGTGATGTTCATCTGATATGCTTATCCCCCTTAGTCATGCTTATCTCCCACTTTTGTCTCTTACCCCCTCTGAAATGGTACTTTTCCTTTTTCAAACGTTGTGCCCTGGTTTTACAGGGCTGTAGTACTGTTGGTATGTCAGACATGACACTGTCAACAACAGCTGCACCTTAATGCAGGGCTGAAACTGCTATGTATGAGTAGCTTTGTCTAGACCATGCACTGTGTAGTACTGTTTAAACAAACGTTTTGGTAATGCAGAGAACATGAAGTTAAAAACCTGTGCTGTTTTAAAGGTGTGGAGGGGTTGGTAAGAGAATGTGAATATAATGTGCTATTCCTTCATTACTCTATTAAAGGTCTGTAAATTCCAGTGTACTCATTTAAATTGGTGAATTTCCTTTTAGTTAACCAATTTAACTAGGTGGATTTTCCAGTAGTTAGCTCATTTAACTAGGTGGATTTTCCTTATAGTTTACTCATTTAACTTGGTGGATTTTCCTTATAGTTTACTCATTTAACTAGGTGGATTTTCCTTGTAGTTTACTCATTTAACTAGGTGGATTTTCCTTATAGTTTACTCATTTAACTAGGTGGATATTTGCTGTAACACTTCAGTGGGGAAGAGTGGGGGAGCAGAATTAATGATGTAAGTGTTGGATACATTTCGATGAGTTTGTAGATTAATTATGGTCACATAAAAACTACTCATCCTCTGACCTTGACACAGTCAAATGTCATATGACACAGTCAAATGTCGTATCTTGGTGTGAGGCTTGCCACACCTAACTTTCCCACGTGACTTCACAGCGTTCAGTTGCTGACGTGTCTTTTGTCTGTCTCTCCAACACAGCCGCCTTGTTCAACATGTCCAAACATCTCAGCGAGATCCCCTCCACGGCCACATCCACCCCCTCCCCCTCCAAGCGGTCTCGCACCCCCACCCCTGCCCCAGCCCACCAGAAGTCGTCCAAAGCCTCCACCAGCACATCCTCTTCCTCCTCCACCAAAGACCTGCACCACGCCTACCTGCCCTTCGCCATCGACGGCAAGGATGCCTGGCACTTGAACGGCAGCGCCTTCAACCTCAAGTCTCTGACCTCCCAGGGAGCGTCATCATCGTCACGGAAGCGGCGTCACCGAGATGGAAAGAGTTCCTCTCGAGAAGGAGCCAAGGTCAGGAGGTCATCATCACACCCCAGTGCTGCCCACTCAGCTGATGGGAGGGGGGAGGTGGAGGATGGTGGGGTGCTGAACCTGAGTAAGTCTGCCCCCAGTGCCACCGTCACGTCCACACCGCCGCCAGCAACACCTGGTGTGGAGGACCTGTCCATGAAGGTACAGCACTCTTCAAGTCTTCATTCGCTTACCTAGTTTTTATTTCATAGAAAATCCCACGAGGAAACATGATGGTCAGTGTTTAAAGCAGGTGTTAGGACAAAAGATTTAACATGGGCTTTTCTCAGAGACCCTGCAATTAGTGTAAGTGGGATCTTTCAAACCTTGGATCCCTTAAGCTCTGTTTCATGACCCTACGTCCCTCTTTCATGACCTTATGTCAAAATCTCCATTTCATGACCTTATGACCAAGTCTGTTTCTTGACCTTATGTCCAGGTCTCTGTTTCATGACCTTATGTGCAAGTCTCTGTTTTATGACCATATGTCAATGTCAGTTTCATGACTTTATGTCAAAATCTCTGTTTTATGTCTTTATGTCCAAGTCTGTTTCATGACCTGATGTGCAAGTCTCTGTTTTATGACCGTATGTGCAAGTCTCTGTTTTATGACCATATGTCAAAATCTGTTTCATGACCTGATGTCCAAGTCACTGTTTTATGACCTTATGTCAAAATCTGTTTCTTGACCGTATGTCCAAGTTTTATAACCTCCATTTCGTGATCTTATGGCCAAGTCGCTGTTTTATGACATGTCAAAATCTCTGTTTCATGACCTTATGTCCAAGTCACAGAGATGTCTGTGGTTAGGCTTCTTCACCAGGGTGGTCTGCATGAAGGTACTTGACCTTGAATGATTTGGGGAGGCGGACATTCAGTGGTTAACTGATCAGCTTGATACCATCCACTGGACTGACATGATACCCTGCACTGGATTGACATGATACATAATACCATACACTGGATATCACTCAGCTGTGACAAAAAAGTATCTGAATTAAATGCAGAAGATTGACCTTCAGCCTTCTCTGTTGGTTGATGTTCAGTCTATTCAGTTGGTTGACCTTTAGCCTATTCTGTTGGTTGACCTTTAGCCTGTTCTATTGGTTGACTGTCAGCATGTTCTATTGGTTGACCTTTAGCCTGTTCTATTGGTTGACCTTCAGCATGTTCTTTTGGTTGACCTTCAGCCAGCTATGTTGCTTGACCTTCAGCCTGTTCTATTGGTTGACCTTCAGTCTAGTGTATTGGTTGACCTTTAGCCTGTTCTGTTGGTTGACCTTCAGCATATTCTGTTGGTTGACCTTCAGTCTATTCTGTTGGTTGACCTTTAGCCTGTTCTGTTGGTTGACCTTCAGCATGTTCTATTGGTTGACCTTTAGCCTGTTCCATTGGTTGACCTTCAGCATGTTCTTTTGGTTGACCTTCAGCCAGCTATGTTGCTTGACCTTCAGCCTGTTCTATTGGTTGACCTTCAGTCTAGTGTATTGGTTGACCTTTAGCCTGTTCTGTTGGTTGACCTTCAGCATATTCTGTTGGTTGACCTTCAGTCTATTCTGTTGGTTGACGTTTAGCCTGTTCTATTGGTTGACCTTCAGCGTGTTCTATTGGTTGACCTTTAGCCTGTTCTATTGGTTGACCTTCAGCCTGTTCTGTTGGTTGACCTTCAGCCAGCTCTGTTGCTTAACCTTCAGCCTGTTCTATTGGTTGACCTTCAGTCTAGTGTATTGGTTGACCTTCAGCCTGTTCTGTTGGTTGACCTTCAGCCAGATCTGTTGCTTGACCTTCAGCCTATTCTATTGGTTGACCTTCAGTCTATTCTTTTGATTGACCTTCAGCCTGTTCTATTGGTTGACCTTCAGCCTGTTCTATTGGTTGACCTTCAGCCTGTTCTGTTGGGTGACCTTCAGCCTGTTCTATTGGTTGACCTTCAACTGTTTTGTTGGTTAACCTTTAGCATGTTTTGTTCATGCTAGAAGCCGGACAAAGAGGGCAAGACGACCAATGGTGCCACTATGTCTGACACTGACAGTCCTCAGGTCAGTTCACCGGCGTCAGATGCCTCTGGCGACTCTGATGATGGGAATGCATCTGACTCGGAAAAGGTACAGCTCAGCTCTATTGAAGCAATTCACATTTTGTGTTACGAAATCATACATTATTGGGATCTCATTGTGTTTGTTCATTCACCTTATGTTTGTGTTACTGAGGCCATGTTGTCTTTCTTCATTCACTTAATTAATCCTGAGCTGACCTTATGCAGTTGACACTAAGGACAGGGCAGTACAGTCCAAGAACTAGGCTGACTCACTGACACTAAGGACAGGGCAGTACAGTCCAAGAACTAGGCTGACTCACTGACACTAAGGACAGGGCAGTACAGTCCAAGAACTAGGCTGACTCACTGACACTAAGGACAGGGCAGTACAGTCCAAGAACTAGGCTGACTCACTGACACTAAGGACAGGGCAGTACAGTCCAAGAACTAGGCTGACTCACTGACACTAAGGACAGGGCAGTACAGTCCAAGAACTAGGCTGACTCATTTGCTTTATGTTCCTGTATGATATTTGTTCACTTCACGGACCTCATGGTGAGTGTTGTCATTCATTGTATTTCTTCACTTCATGGACCTCATGAGTGTTGTCATTCATTGTATTTCTTCACTTCATGTTGACACATGACGTTCCTCATGGAGAGTTGTCAGTCATTGTATTCATTTCCCATTGACACGTGGCAGCCCTGACAGTGAGTGTGACTGTGTGTTGTTCAAGGGCGGGACAAGCTGCCGGCTCACCAGATTGACCTCTGTCTGTGTGTTGTTCAAGGGCGAGACAAATTGCCAGCTCACCAGATTGACCTCTGTCTGTGTGTTGTTCAAGGGCGGGACAAATTGCCAGCTCACCAGATTGACCTCTGACTGTGTGTTGTTTAAGGGCGGGACAAATTGCCAGCTCACCAGATTGACCTCTGTCTGTGTGTTGTTCAAGGGCGGGACAAATTGCCAGCTCACCAGATTGACCTCTGTCTGTGTGTTGTTCAAGGGCGGGACAAATTGCCAGCTCACCAGATTGACCTCTGACTGTGTGTTGTTCAAGGGCGGGACAAATTGCCAGCTCACCAGATTGACCTCTGTCTGTGTGTTGTTCAAGGGCGGGACAAATTGCCAGCTCACCAGATTGACCTCTGTCTGTGTGTTGTTCAAGGGCGGGACAAATTGCCAGCTCACCAGATTGACCTCTGACTGTGTGTTGTTCAAGGGCGGGACAAATTGCCAGCTCACCAGATTGACCTCTGTGTGTGTGTTGTTCAAGGGCGGGACAAATTGCCAGCTCACCAGATTGACCTCTGTCTGTGTGTTGTTCAAGGGCGGGACAAATTGCCAGCTCACCAGATTGACCTCTGTCTGTGTGTTGTTCAGGGGCGGGACAAATTGCCAGCTCACCAGATTGACCTCTGTCTGTGTGTTGTTCAGGGGCGGGACAAGCTGCCGGCTCACCAGATTGATGGGGGTCGCAAGCAGCTGCTGGCTGAGCAGATCCGCCAACAGCTGCTGGCCGGCACCCTCTCCCCGTCCCCCTCCCACCAAACCACGCCCCTCGTCATCCCCTCTCTACGCCTGCGCCACGGCAAGGAGAAAGGCGACAAGAAATCCGCTCACTACTCCCAGTTTCCTCTGCTGAACTTCGCACATGACGTGAGTGTTGCCTTAAGCAGTGGGACATGTTTCAGTTTAACACGTGACGTGAGTGTTGCCTTAAGCAGTGGGACATGTTTCAGTTTAACACATGACGTGAGTGTTGCCTTAAGCAGTGGGACATGTTTCAGTTCAACACGTGACGTGAGTGTTGCCTTAAGCAGTGGGACATGTTTCAGTTCAACACATGACGTGAGTGTTGTGGGACATACTCAACACCTGACATGAATGTTGACTTGAGCAGTGAGACATACTTAAGTGCTACTCTCTGTGTTGTTATTGTGTGTGTCAGTACACTCTGTGTTGTTATGTGTTAGTACACTCAGTTGTGTTTGTCAGTACACTGTGTTGTGTGTCAGTAACCTCTGTGTTGTGTCAGTACACTCTCTCTTGTTGTGTGTCAGTACACGCAGTCTTGTGTGTCAGTACATGCGGTCTTGTGTGTCACTGTATTCTGTCTTGTGTGTCAGTGCATTCTGTCTTGTGTGTCCATATGTTCTGTCCTGCTGTGTGTCAGTACACTCTGTCATGTTGTGTGTGTCAGTACTATCCTTGTGTGTTAGTACACTGTCCTGTTTGTGTGTGTCAGCACACTCTGTATAGCTGTGTGTCAGTATACTCTGTCTTGTGTGTCAGTACACTGTTGTGTGTGTCAGTACACTCTGTCCTGTTTGTGTGTGTCAGTACACTCTGTCCTGTTTGTGTGTGTCAGTACACTGTTGTTGTTGTTGTTTTGTGTTAGTACACTGTTGTTGTTGTGTGTCAGTACTATCTGCATTGTGTCAGTACACTCTGTCTTGTTGTGTGTCAGTACACTCTGTCTTGTTGTGTGTCAGTACACTCTGTCTTGTTGTGTGTCAGTACACTCTGTCTTGTTGTGTGTCAGTACACTCGCCCAGAGAGCTTGCTGCTGGAGCGGGACTTGCTGGGTCTGCCATCTACCTCCACCGCTCTGCACGCCAACTCACCCCACGCTGCAGCCTTCTCCTTCTTGCCTGCAGAGGTATGCCCTGCGTTGCTAGGCAACCATCAACTGTCCATTTCAGACAGGTGCAATAAGGCCATTGTCCATTGTTCCAGCACTGGAACGGTTTCAAAGGCAGCAATGGACAACCCTCTGAACACACACTGTAGCGCTTCCCAGTGTTTCAAGACACAAAGTGTGGCTTTTTCTAGTGTCTGAATACACACTGTGGCTTTTTCTAATGTCTGAATACACACTGTGGCTTTTCCCAGTGTCTGAATACACACTGTGGCTTTTTCTAGTGTCTGAATACAGTCTGTGGTTCTTTCCAATGTCTGAATACACACTGTGGCTTTTCCCAGTGTCTGAATACACACTGTGGCTTTTTACCCAGTGTCTAAATACACACTTTGGCTTTTCCCCATGTCTGAATACACACTGTGGCTTTTTGCCCAGTGTCTAAATACACACTGTGGCTTTTCCCAGTGTCTGAATACACTCTGTGGCTTTTTACCCAGTGTCTAAATACACACTGTGGCTTTTCCCAGTGTCTGAATACACTCTGTGGCTTTTTACCCAGTGTCTAAATACACACTGTGGCTTTTCCCAGTGTCTGAATACACATTATGGCTTTTTACCCAGTGTCTAAATACACACTGTGGCTTTTCCCAGTGTCTGAATACACATTGTGGCTTTTTACCCAGTGTCTAAATACACACTGTGGCTTTTCCCAGTGTCTGAATACACATTGTGGCTTTTTACCCAGTGTCTAAATACACACTGTGGCTTTTCCCAGTGTCTGAATACACATTGTGGCTTTTTACCCAGTGTCTAAATACACACTGGGGCTTTCCCAGTTCTGAATACAGCCTGAAGTGAAGAGTGATATCGTGACTGAGAAGCAGTCTGTGTTGTTACATTACCCAGTGACACAGCAGAACATAATGTGTACAATTGTACAGACACTTTCCTATCATGTTTCTCTCTCATTGTCACTTAGGTGTGTACATATGCCTGCTTTCTTTGTTTGGTCAGCTGCGGCTGAACCAGCAGACGAAGGAGGAATCTCAGGACTCGCTGCTGTCGCTGCACGTGTCAGAGGCAGCGGAGGACAGGCTGACGTCGGGCAGCGAACGTCTGATGGACTCCGAATCGCACTCAGGCTGGGGCAGTGACGAAGATGCGGCACGCAACAGGGCAAGCTCTTCTGCCTCTCCAGGACCGTCCTACACCGATGGTAAGTAATGCCACCTCCCTGTGACCTGTGTACACTGATGGTAAGTAACACCACCTCCCTGTGACCTTTGTACACTGATGGTAAGTAACATTACCTCCTTGTGACATTTGTACACTGATGGTAAGTAACACCACCTCCTTGTGACCTTTGTACACTGATGTTAAGTAACACCACCTCCCTGTGACCTTTGTACACTGATGTTAAGTAACACCACCTCCTTGTGACCTTTGTACACTGATGGTAAGTAACACCACCTCCTTGTGACCTTTGTACACTGATAGTAAGTAACACCACCTCCTTGTGACCTTTGTACACTGATGGTAAGTAACACCACCTCCTTGTGACCTTTGTACACTGATGGTAACACCACCTCCTTGTGACCTTTGTACACTGATAGTAAGTAACACCACCTCCTTGTGACCTTTGTATACTGATGGTAAGTAACATCACCTTCCAGAGACCTGAGTTTTCTGTGTTGTTCATCATGATTTTTCAGTGTTCCTCATCATGAGTTTTTCTGTGTTCTCAGTCATGTGTTTTGCATGTTTTCCTTATGAGTTTTCCATGTTTTTCTCATGAGTTTTCCATGTTCTTCATCATGAGTTTTCCATGTGGCATGTTGTTCATCATTAGTTTTCCATATTGTTCATCATGAGTTTTCTGTGTTGTTCATCATGAGTTCTCCATGTTGTTTATCACAAGTTCTTCATGTTGTTCATCATGAGATTTCCATGTTGTTCATCAGTTCTCCATGTTGTTCATCACAAGTTCTCCATTTTGTTTATTACACATTCTCCATGTTGTTCATCACAAGTTCTCCATTTCGTTCATCACAAGTTGTCCATGTTGTTCATGGCCAGTTGTCCATGTTGCTGACGTCAAGCTTTCTGTGCCTCTCATGGCAGACCCGTCCAAGCGCAGGAACGTGGTGCTGAACGAGAAGGAGCTGCTGGTTCCTCTGGAGCACGGCTGGCGCCGACAGACCACCATCCACGGCATGGGCCGCAGGGGCATTGTGGGAGAGGTGCTCTACTTCGCTCCGTGCAACAAGAAGATGAAGACCATTCCCGATGTCATGAGAGTAAGTTGTAGGCATGTACTCTTGGGAACGCAGTGTGGGCTGTGACTGGTAACAGCAGTGGTGGAAGTCACACGTAATGAGGTGGGAGGGGGGGTGTGAACAACTTCAGAACTGGGAGAAGGGGGGGGGGGGGGAGGGAGGGAGGAAGGGAGAGGGCA
Organism: Alviniconcha strummeri; assembly: GCA_963584105.1. Classification (NCBI taxonomy): domain Eukaryota; kingdom Metazoa; phylum Mollusca; class Gastropoda; family Provannidae; genus Alviniconcha; species Alviniconcha strummeri. Next base: position 17,573,343 of record OY757553.1, read on the forward strand.
GTAGTTCATCCTGGTTGGACTGTGTCACTGTGAAAAGCACTTCTTCAACAGAAAGGGAAATGCCTCCCTTACAGTTTAGATTTTTGTCTTTCTTTCTTTTTCCCACAGAATCACACGTCCAACAATTTCATTGCCATTCTTCATTATGTTTCAGTACCTCGACCGTCATGCCATCACAGACCTGTCCCGGGAAAATTTCACCTTCAACACCAAGGTCAATGTGGGACAGTTCTATGAAATCCGGGACAAGCAAGTGGTGAGTAAAACTGTTGGTCAGTATATAACATCACAGACAAATTACCTGGTGTGCTAATTACTGACTGTGACATCTGTGGTGTGACATGGGGCACTAGTGAATGGTGTGACACAGTGGTGTGAGACAGGGCGCTAGTGAGTGGTGTGACAGTGTGAGACAGGGCACAAGTGAATGGTGTGACAATGTGAGACAGGGCACAAGTGAGTGGTTGAGACAGGGCACTAGTGAGTGGTGTGACACAGTGGTGTGATACATGTCACTAGTGAGCAGTGTGAGACAGGGCACTAGTGAGTAGTGTGACACAGTGGTGTGAGACAGGGCACTAGTGAGTGGTGTGAGACAGGGCACTAGTGAGTGGTCTGACAGTGGTGTGAGACAGGGCACTAGTGAGTGGTATGAGACAGTGGTGTGAGACAGGGCACTAGTGAGTGGTGTGAGACAGGGCACTAGTGAGTGATGTGAGACTGGGCACTAGTGGTGAGCTCAGCCAACCAGTCAGTGGTGCACACTCCACACAGTGCACCCTTGTAAGTGAGTACAGTGTGGATGAATGTTTTGTGGGTTTGGGAAGTATGGTGTTCTACTCAGCACCAAGGGCTATCAGTTCAAAAATCAGTGTTGAGTGGATCCCCACCAGTCTCTTCAGTGTAGTGTGGATCCCCACCAGTCTCTTCAGTGTAGTGTGGATCCACACCATCTCTTCAGTGTAGTGTGGATCCACACCAGTCTCTTCAGTGTAGTGTTGATCCACACCATCTCTTCAGTGTAGTGTGGATCCACACCATCTCTTCAGTGTAGTGTGGATCCATGCCAGACACTTCATTGTAGTGTGGATTCTCACCATTTTCTTCACTGTAGCATTGACCCACACCATTTTCCTAAGTATAGCATGGATACCATTTTTTTCTTCTCACATCCGCAGCAGTGCCATGCATGATTGTGACGTGTTGTTTTGTGATTGGGATGTGTTTTCGTGATTGTGTTGTGTTTTGCAGTTGTGATGTGCTTTTGCAATTTGTGTGTGTGTGTGTGTGTGAGTGTGTGTGTGTGTGAGTGTGTGAGTGTGTGTGTGTGTGTGTGTGTGTGTGTGTGTGTGTGTGTGTGTGTGTGTGTGTGTGTGCAAAAAAAGAGCAGAAAACAAAGGGTAACTGTCTTCAGAGTCAAGGTCACAGTGATGGTTTATGTAATCAAAATCTGACTGTTTCTGCTATACCTTTTGAACTATTGATTCTTTTGCAACCAAACTTAGTGTGAGGGTAGATCATCATAAGACAAAATGTCCGGTGAAAATACTGGATTGTTGTGTTCATGGTCAGTGTCCATACTGAATGTTCAAACTTTCAATGAATGTTTGTTTGGGTGATATCTTCAGAACTGCTGAACCTTTTGTAACCAAACTTTGTATAGCGATACCTCATCATAGCTGGGGTGTCCTGCACAACAAACTGGGTTGCTGTTTTCAAGGTCAAAGTCACTGTTGGGGCACAAAGAATGTAAACATGACTGTTTCTGTTATGATTATCTTCTGATACAGCTGATACTTTTTCTTCCAAATTTGTTTGATGTAAGAATGTAAACATGACTGTTTCTGTTATGATCATCTTCTGATACACCAGATACTTTTTCTTCCAAATTTGTTTGATGATACATCACCATAAGAGGGACTATCTTGTAAAAAGATTGCTTCACTGGGTTTAAGGTCAAGGCCACAGCAAAGGTTCAAAACTTTGTTGAATGTTTGTGAATGTCTTCTGAACTGTTTAACCTTTTGTAGCCATAACATGAAGATTCATCATCAGGAGTCAGGGTGTGTTTTTCAAAAAGATTGTTTTGCTATCATCAAGGCCAGGGTCACAGTGAGGGCTAATATAATCAAAACGTGATTGTTTCTGTTGTATCCTCGGAGCTGCTGTTTCTACTGTATCAATTATTTCTACTGTATCCTTGGAGCTGCTGTTTCTACTGTATCCTCGGAGCTTCTGATTCCTTTGCCGGCAGACATAGTTTGATGGTACAGCATCACCATAAGCTGGAGTGTCTTGTGAAAAGATTGCATTGCTGTGTTCAAGGTCACAGTGAGGGTTTAAAACTTGACTGAATGTTTGTTAGTTATTTTCTGTACCACTGACAAAGGTATATCTGTCAGTTGAGTATTTTCTGTACCACTGACAGAGGTATATCTGTCAGTTGAGTAGTATATGTACCACTGACAGAGGTATATCTGTCAGTTGAGTATTTTTCTGTACCACTGACAAAGGTATATCTGTCAGGTGAGTATTTTCTGTACCATTGATAATGGTATGCCTGCAGCTAAACCAGGCCTGTGGGTGTGCTGTGACTTTACCTGACTCACCAGTGGCTGTTGATACTGGAGCGCATCGCCATGTCAACCAGTGGCCGTGGTTGTGATGTGATATGATGTGATGCGGTGCGTGCAGGTTCCTCTGACGGACGCAGAGATACTGGAGCGCATCGCCATGTCCAAGGGCAAGCGTGCGCGCATGCAGATGCTGGCCAGGAAGAAGAACGAGAAGCACCTGAGGCAGCAGGCGCTGGCCAAGCAGATGATGGAGGCCAAGTACAAGAAGCGACAAGAGCAGCAAGGTGCGTCTTTGTCGGGGGAGGGAGGGAGGGGGGGACAGCAAGGTGCGTCTTTGTTGGGGCGGGGGGGTGGGGGGGACAGCAAGGTGTGTCTTTGTCGGGGCGGGGGTGGGGGGACAGCAAGGTGTGTCTTTGTCGGGGCGGGGGTGGGGGGACAGCAAGGTGTGTCTTTGTCGGGGCGGGGGTGGGGGGGACAGCAAGGTGTGTCTTTGTCGGGGTGGGGGTGGGGGGACAGCAAGGTGTGTCTTTGTCGGGGTGGGGGTGGGGGGGACAGCAAGGGTGTCTTGTCGGGGCGGGGGTGGGGGGACAGCAAGGTGTGTCTTTGTCGGGGTGGGGGTGGGGGGACAGCAAGGTGTGTCTTTGTCGGGGTGGGGGTGGGGGGACAGCAAGGTGTGTCTGCGGGAGGGGAGGAAGATGCATCTTTGTCGGGGGGGCAGGGGGGGGGCAGTAAGGTGTGTCTTTGTTGGGGAGGAGGAGGGGGGGGCAGATGGATGCATCTTTGTCTGGGGGGGTGGGGTGGAGCAAGGTCTTGGGGGGTGGGGGAGGGGGTTGTCTGGAGGGAAGGAGGAGGCACTGGCCAGATGATAGAAATCAAATTTAGAAGGAATGGGGGGGGGGGGGGGGGGCAGAGAAAGCAGGTGCTGGCTGAGCGAATGTTGGAGGTCATGTTGTAGGTCATATATATATATATAGAACACCAAGAGCAGGGTTCTGTATGGGGGGGGGTGGGGGGGGGGGGGGGCAGCACTTACACACTTGCAGATGAAATCATGGAGATTGGCAAGTACAAGGAAAAAGAAAGGAGAAGTGGTTGGTTTCCCCCACCCCCACCCCCACCCCCTCAACCCTTGGGAAACGACTACTAGCTGACCAGTCTGTGTGGGTGGAACATTTATCACCAAACCTGACTGTGCCAAAATCTTTAAACAACCTGACTGACAAAATCTGAAACAACCTGACTGCCAAAATTTGAAACAACCTGACTGTCCCAAGATGAAACAACTGTGCCAAAATCTGAGAGCTTGACTGTGCCAAAATTTGAAACAACCAGACTGTGCCAAAATCTCAAATAACCTGACTGTTGCAAATTCTGAAAGAACCTGACTGTGCCAAAATCTGAAACAACCTGACTGTGCCAAACTCTGAAGTATAGCTGGCTGCCATCATCCACCATAGAAAGCAGAGATCAAAACATAACAAGAGGTCAAACTTGAATGCTTTTCAGTGAGACAAAACAGCCTATATACTGGGCAAATCTGGCCA
>OY757553.1:17577662-17614848 GCA_963584105.1 Alviniconcha strummeri
ACAGACTCCCAGACTGAATGGATTGTTTGTGGACCAGCTTGATGTTGAGATCCTGTGGTTGAGGGTTGTTGCATTGTGTGCTATCACCATCAACTTGTGCTGTTGTCTGGTCAGAGTCTTTGCTTCCAGAGGGCCAGGGGAAGGGGATGGTCGTTTATAGCTGAAAACATTCTGTTCACTCCGCATTCTGTGAAAAACGCCCTGTTCACTCTGCATTCTGAACTTTTAATTTATACCCCCACCCCTCCCCTCTTTACACGGCTGCTATCTTTATGACAAAGGGTCTTTGACTCTGAAATGAAACCAGAAATGAAGAGACGTCATCGTGAAGCAATGTCTTAGTTTGCTGAGTGAAACTTGGTTATGTGTGATGGCTTGTTATAATGAAGTGTTTTGAGGTGTGTGTATGTGTGATTGAAGGCCAGTGTAATGTCATGTGGTGGTGTTGAGGTGTTTGTGGTGGTGTTTAAATGTGTTGCAATGTGTTTGAAAGTGTGTGTGATGTGTTGATGTGTGTTTGAAAGTGTGTGTAATGTGTTGTGTGTTTGAAAGTGTGTGTGTGTATGTGTGTATTTGTGTGTGTGTGTTTGAAAGTGTGTGTGTATTTGTGTGTGTTTGAAAGAGTGTGTGTGTGTGTGTGTGTGTGTGTGTGTGTGTGTGTGTGTTTGAATGTGTGTGTGTGTGTGTGTGTGTGTGTGTGTGTGTGTGTGTGTGTGTGTGTGTGTCTGTAATGTAACAAGTGTTGTGAGTTGTATGACAGTGTGTAATATGTGTGTAATGTAATGTAACCTGTGTTGTGGTACTGTGTGACTGTACAGGCCAGACGAAGACGGCAAGTTGAACTGGAAGAAATGCGTTTGAAAGAAATCGCACGAAAAAACCAGGTTTGTTGTTTCCCACTTTCACCTGTTATTTCAAATGATCCCCCCCCCCCCACCCCCCACCCCCCACCCCCCACTCCCTTCGCCATCAGTCCCCTACTCTGTCTACCACTCGCTTCCAACTTTTTGCATGTACAAGGAGGGGCTGCTTGTTGTGGTGGGTGGAAACAGAAGACAGGGCTATTTTGAGAGGTCGACAGGCTTTGTGGTGCAGACAGTAGCACCTAGGGATGGGGGGTTGCCGTCAGGAGTGCCTCTGAAGTTTTGGGGCAATGATTCACACGCAGGATGTGCAGGATGAGTCAACTCAAAATGAGCACAGTGCAGACACTTGAGTGAAGGTTGGGCTGAACACGCTGCTGATGTAGTTGTGCCCTCTTGAAAGGCCTTAACTGTCCTGCTAAGGAGTGTTAGAGTTGGGTGAGGTAAATGGATGAAATATTCAACTTCGAAGTAGGGGTGAAGCAGAATAGATAAAGTAGGGTCATGTAGAAGGATGAAGTATTAAACTTTGAGGTAGGGTGAAGTCAAATAGATATGGTAGGGTGAAATAAATGGATAGAGTACTAAAGGAGGTCAAGTAGAGAAATGGATAGGGTACTAAAGTAGGTCAAATAGAGAAATGGATGTACTAAAGTAGGTCAGGTAGAGAAATGGATATGGTACTAAAGTAGGTCAAGTAGAGAAACAGATATGGTACTAAAATAGGTCAAGTAGAAAAATAGGTATGGTACTAAAATAGGTCAAGCAGAGGAATGGATAGGGTACTAAAGTTGGGTCAAGCAGAGAAATGGATAGGGTACTAAAGTCGGGTCAAGCAGAGAAATGGATAGGGTACTAAAACTGTCTGAAGTAGCTGGCTATAAAGAGTACCACTACACTGCAGAAAGAGTGATGGAGTCCATGTGTACTGAAGAAGAACCAGGGATGAAGTAGCTGGCTATAAAGAGTACCACTACACTGCAGAAAGAGTGATGGAGTCCATGTGTACTGAAGAAGAACCGGGGATGAAGTCATCAAATAAGGCCTTTAGTTCAGCTGATCAGTGCTAAAGTACAGTGAAGTGGAGATAACTGAAGTCAGTGGCTGGTGCACATCTCTGGCTGTGTGCTGTGCTGTGTAGCGTGTGAGCTGCGTATTATTGGCACACGGGGATGAGACGTTGACATGCATGGCCATTGGCTCAGTTGGTGCTGACCACATGCCTGTTGTGAAAGGTGTAGCTGTTGTTCGGTGTCCTGTCCTGCTTTGTGTGTTAGCGCTCACTTGCAGCGGAGGTTCGTGTTGTGTTCACTGTTCATTCAGTTTGATTTGTGGTTGGCTGTTGTAGTGGTGGGGTAATGTTCAGTTCGATTTGTGCTTGGCTGTTTTAGTGGTGGAGTAAATATGTGATGAGTAGTTTTGTCCCCTCTCCCTGCCATGCGTGTAGTGTGTGGGTGTTGTTAGTCATGTGACGTCACTCACAGCGTGTGGGTGTTGTTAGTCATGTGACGTCACTCGTAGTGTGGGGGCTGTCCTCCAGCCTTCCTTGAGCGGGAGTCTTGCTGTGCGGTAGCTGGTTTCCATCTCCTGCGCTCAGCTGTAAAGGTCTTGATCTCACCGCATGGGTCAGGACCTAGGGGCATTGTGGCGCGAGTGGTGGTAAAGACAGCTTCATGCTTCAGCATAAAGCAGATATACCTTAATTAAGGTGTCAGAAAACACACTTTATACACTTCGTGTGCCACACAAACCTTGTTTTGTTTCAGTTTTTGTTTCAATAACATTTTGATTTGCTCTTCCTCTTTCTCTCTTTTGTTGATTTGATATTTGGTGCGCCTGTACCGTGCCTCCTTGTTTGACCGAAGGGATGCTTATCTGTTTCAGTCAAATCTGCTATGGCTGCAAATGGAAAGAGTGAGTGATATAGAACAAAAGTACTGTTGGTTTTTATGGCAACCCGCTAGTTTTCTGTTTGCTTCAGTGACCCGCTGTTAGTGGCTGCACCCAGCATCTGATGACAGGGAATGCATGATGTCAGAGGTGTAGCGCTGGTTAGGAGGAGTGAAAGCTCTGCTTGTATTATGCCAGTTTTGAGGGCTGAATTTGCGGAGACATCCACACTTTAGACACCCACAGTTAAAACAGAAGTTCTTGAAATGGGGGGGGGGGGGGGGGGGTAATGTACGGGGACTGTTGTTCTGCGCATGTGTGTAATGCCTGACATGACCCAGCCTTAAGTGTTGGAACAAAGAAGTACAAGGAACAAAATGAAGCAGTGGCAGGCAGAGTGTGGGTGAATGTGTCAGCCAGGTACAGACATCACTGTCAGCTGTAACAAAAGCTGCAAGTACATGGCCTTTAGGGAGAAAGACTAGAACAAACAGAACTTGTCACTGAGGACATTTTGTGTGAAGAGAGCAAATAAACAGTTAAAAGCCTCATTCTCTCTGAGAACCAAAAAGAAGAAAGGATAGTGACAAGAGATACTAGGAGGCTAAGGACAGTGACAAGAGACGCTAGGAGGCCAAGGACAGTGACAGGAGATACTAGGAGGGCTAAGGATGGTGACAAGAGATGCTAGGAGGCTAAGGATAGTGACAAGAGATGCTAGGAGGCTAAGGATAATGACAAGAGATGCTAAGAGGCTAAGGACAGTGACAAGAGATGCTAGGAGGCTAAGGATAATGACAAGAGATGCTAGGAGGCTAAGGATAGTGACAAGAGATGCTAGAGGTTAAGGATAGTGACAAGAGATGCTAGCAGGCTAAGGAGAAAGCACAGAAAGAAGCTTACGTTTCCTCCGTGGCTGTGGTACAGTGTGCGCTGTCGTGTCGCCCCCCCAAACCCCTTCTGCCCTCAGTGTCCATTCTCTTCCCTTTTGTCTTTGCTAATGCTTACCCCCCACCCCCCACCCCACCCCCCAAGGCCTGTGCAGCGTCCAGTCTGCTGAAGTTAGTGCTTTCAGTTGTAGGGGTATGTGGTGGACAGTGGGTTGTTGTAGTGGTATGTGGTGGACAGTGGGTTGTTGTAGGGGTATGTGGTGGACAGTGGTTTGGGTTGTTGTAGTGGTATGTGGTGGACAGTGGGTTGTTGTAGTGGTATGTGGTGGACAGTGGGTTGTTGTAGTGGTATGTGGTGGACAGTGGGTTGTTGTAGGGGTATGTGGTGGACAGTGGTTTGGGTTGTTGTAGTGGTATGTGGTGGACAGTGGGTTGTTGTAGGGTATGTGGTAGACAGTGGGTTGTTGTAGTGGTATGTGGTGGACAGTGGGTTGTTGTAGTGGTATGTGGTGGACAGTGGGTTGTTGTAGGGGTATGTGGTGGACAGTGGTTTGGGTTGTTGTAGTGGTATGTGGTGGACAGTGGGTTGTTGTAGTGGTATGTGGTGGACAGTGGGTTGTTGTAGTGGTATGTGGTGGACAGTGGGTTGTTGTAGGGTATGTGGTGGACAGTGGTTTGGGTTGTTGTAGTGGTATGTGGTGGACAGTGGGTTGTTGTAGGGGTATGTGGTGGACAGTGGTTTGGGTTGTTGTAGTGGTATGTGGTGGACAGTGGGTTGTTGTAGGGTATGTGGTGGACAGTGGTTTGGGTTGTTGTAGGGTATGTGGTGGACAGTGGTTTGGGTTGTTGTAGTGGTATGTGGTGGACAGTGGGTTGTTGTAGGGTATGTGGTGGACAGTGGTTTGGGTTGTTGTCGGGTATGTGGTAGACAGTGGGTTGTTGTAGGGTATGTGGTGGACAGTGGGTTGTTGTAGGGGTATGTGGTGGACAGTGGTTTGGGTTGTTGTAGGGTATGTGGTAGACAGTGGGTTGTTGTAGGGTATGTGGTGGACAGTGGGTTGTTGTAGGGGTATGTGGTGGACAGTGGTTTGTTGTAGGGTATGTGGTGGACAGTGGTTTGGGTTGTTGTAGTGGTATGTGGTGGACAGTGATTTGTTGTAGGGTATGTGGTGGACAGTGGTTTGGGTTGTTGTAGGGGTATGTGGTGGACAGTCGGTTGTTGTAGGGTATGTGGTGGACAGTGATTTGTTGTAGGGGTATGTGGTGGACAGTGGTTTGGGTTGTTGTAGGGTATGTGGGGGACAGTGGGTTGTTTGTAGGGGTATGTGGTGGACAATTGTCTGGGTTGTAGGGGTATGTGGTGGACAGTGGGTTGTTGTAGTGTATGTGGTGGACAGTGGGTTGTTGTAGTGTGTGGTGGACAGTGGGTTGTTGTAGGGTATGTGGTGGACAGTGGGTTGTTGTAGGGGTATGTAGTGGACAGTGGGTTGTTGTAGGGGTATGTGGTGGACAGTTGTCTGGGTTGTTGTAGGGGTATGTGGGGGACAGTGCATGTTTGTAGGGTATATGGTGGACAATGGTTTGGGTTGTTGTAGGGTATGTGGTGGACAGTGGGTTGTTGTAGGGTATGTGGTGGACAGTGGTTTGGGTTGTTGTAGGGTATGTGGTGGACAGTGGGTTGTTGTAGGGGTATGTGGTGGACAGTTGTCTGGGTTGTAGGGGTATGTGGTGGATAGTTGTCTGGGTTGTTGTAGGGTATGTGGTAGACAGTTGTCTGGGGTGTTGTAGGGTATGTGGTGGACAGTTGTCTGGGTTGTTGTAGGGTATGTGGTGGACAGTTGTCTGGGTTGTTGTAGGGTATGTGGTGGGACAGTTGTCTGGGGTGTTGTAGGGTATGTGGTGGACAGTGGTTTGGGTTGAGCTGATCTGTCTCATGTTAAGCCACATGAGGCTTTCTGCAAGCCCAGCTTGCTGCCATGGGCAGTCTGCCCCGCTGTGTAGTGCACCATGTGACACCGCCCGCCTGTCCACTTGCCATTCACATGGCTTTACATGGTCAAAACTCCTCCCTGCCCCTTCCACCGGCTCTTTGCCTGCCGGTGAAGAATTAGTTTTGATTTTATTTGCATGATGAAATGACAGCAAGCAATGGCAGGCTGTATGGTTTCCATAGTAGTCTTCCTGTCAAATCACACAAAACAGTGTGTCTAATCACACAAAACAGTGTGTCTAATCACACAGATTAGTCTGTCTGATTATGCATATTAATCTGTCTAATCACACAAAATAATGTTTGTATGAATTTTCTCATTGCACTCTACATGTATTCAGGAAGGGTTTTTTATTTTGTTTTGATATTGAAGTTTCTGTGAAAGTAGGTTTGTCAGTTAGACTTTTCTGTTGGTTGAGTTGGCTTCAACTTGAGAGGCCTCCTTAGTTTGCTGCTGGCTGGTGTTTCGGGTGTTTGTGCCTTGGACTAGATGTTCTGAACGTTCTTGTTAGACAGCTGGCATGTGGCATGGTGGGTCAGCTGAGCATGGTGTACTGTGTGTACGTGTGCTGGTTTGGGGGGGGGGGGGGCATAGCATGGTGTACTGTGTGTATGTGTGCTGGTTGGGGGGGGGGGGGGGGCATAGCATGGTGTACTGTGTGTGTCTGCTGTTGGGCGGGGGGAGGGAGGGAGCATAGAAATGTGCATTGTGTGTGTGTGTGTGTGTGTGTGTGTGTGTGTGTGTGTGTGTGTGTGTGTGTGTGTGTGTGTGTGTGCTGATGTGGAGGGGGGGGGCAGGGTGCACTCTTTGTGTGTGTGTGTGCTGATGTGGGGGGGGGGGGGCATGGTGCACTCTGTGTGTGTGTGTGTGCTGATGTGGAGGGGGGGGGGCAGGGTGCACTCTTGTGTGAGTGTGTGTGTGTGCTGATGTGGGGGAAGGGGCATGGTGCACTCTGTGTGTGTGTGTGCTGATGAGGGGGGGGGGGCATGGTGCACTCTATGTGTGTGTGCTGATGTGGAGGGGGGGAGGCATGGTGCACTCTGTGTGTGTGTGTGTGTGTGTGCTGATGTGGAGGGGGGGGGGGCATGGTGCATTCTGTGTGTGTGTGCTGATGTGGAGGGGGGGGAGGCATGGTGCACTCTGTGTGTGTGTGTGCTGATGTGGAGGGGGGGGGGCATGGTGCACTCTGTGTGTGTGTGCTGATGTGGAGGGAGGGGGGGGGGCATGGTGCACTCTGTGTGTGTGTGTGCTGATGTGGAGGGAGGGTTGGGGCAGGGTGCACTCTGTGTGTGTGTGCTGATGTGGAGGGGGGGGGGGCATGGTGCACTCTGTGTGTGTGTGCTGATGTGGAGGGGGGGTGCACTCTGTGTGTGTGCTGATGTGAAAGGGGGGTGGGGGGCATGGTGCACTCTGTGTGTGTGTGCTGATGTGGAGGGGGGGGGGGGCAGGGTGCACTCTGTGTGTGTGCTGATGTGGAGGGGGGGGGGGGGGGGGGCATGGTGCTCTGTGTGTGTGTGTGTGTGTGCTGATGTGGAGGGGGGGCAGGGTGCACTCTGTGTGTGTGTGTGTGTGTGTGTGTGTGTGTGCTGATGCAGTTGGGGGGGGGGGGGGGCATGGTGCACTATGTGTGTGTGCTGATGGGGGGGGGGGGGCATGGTGCACTCTGTGTGTGTGCTGATGCAAAGAAGGGGGGGGGGGCATGGTGCACTTTGTGTGTGTGTGTGCTGATATTGGGGGGGGCGGGGGGGGGGGGGGGGCATGGTGCACTCTGTGTTTTTTTGTTTGTTTTTTGGGGGGGGGCATGGTGCGCTGGGTGTTTGCTAACACCAAAGGGAATAGGAGTGAGGCAGTGTCAGTGCATGTCAAGTCTTCCTGAGCTCCTGAGTGCCACAACTCATCTTAGACTTGCAGCCAGAAGGTGTTTGCTGAGTTACATGTGCAGTGAACAGACTGATAGCAGATACTCCTATTATGACATGATTTTTACTTTGAAATATTATTAGAAATCCTTTCCTTATTTGTCATGTCCAGGATGAAAAGACTTACAGACATGCTCTGTGTGTGTGTGTGTGTGTGTGTGTGTGTGTGTGTGTGTGTGTGTGTGTGTGTGTGTGTGTGTGTGTGAGTGTGTGTGTGTGTGTGTATGTGTGCTGGGGGAGGGTGGGGGGAGGGTTATGTGACACTTTTTTTGCAAGATGTTCTTCTCCAGATGTCTCAGAGAGATGGGTTTCTAACAGGGCGGTTGGAGCAGACAGGCAATATGCAGCTAACAGTATGACAGGCAGTGTAGTTAGGGTGAAGGGCAGTCCAAGATGGAAGACTGGTGGTGGGGAGTGTAGCACAAAGCTTCAAGACGAAAACAAAAATCAAATACATGCTTTTTTTAATCTTTTTTTTTAAAACCAAGAAACAAGTACGATAGTGATACACCCTTTGTGTCCAAACGTTTTGCAAATGTGAGCTAAACTTCATTACAAGTCTCAAGAGTTCATGGGCAGGGCAAATTGTTGAAAGAGTTCAGGACTGTATGGAATAGCGTGAAGAGTTCAAGACTGTATGGATTAGCGTGAAGAGTTCAGGACCATATGGATTAGCGTGAAGAGTTCAGGACTGCACAGAATAGTGTGAAGAGTTCAGGACTGCACAGAAGAGTTCAGGACTGCATAGAATAGCGTGAAGAGTTCAGGACTGCACAGAATAGTGTGAAGAGTTCAGGACTGCACAGAATAGCGTCAAGAATTCAGGATTGCATAGAATAGCGTTAAGAGTTCAGGACTGCATAGAATAGCGTGAAGAGTTCAGGACTGCATAGAATAGCGTGAAGAGTTCAGGACTGCATAGAATAGCGTCAATAGTTCAGGACTGCATAGAATAGCGTGAAGAGTTCAGGACTGCATATAATAGCGTGAAGAGTTCAGGACTGCACAGAATAGTGTGAAGAATTCAGGACTGCATAGAATAGCGTGAAGAGTTCAGGACTGCATAGAATAGCGTGAAGGGTTCAGGACTGCATAGAATAGCGTGAAGGGTTCAGGACTGCATAGAACAGCGTGAAGGGCTCAGGACTGCAGGGACTTGTTTGCACAGTTCAGGGTGCAGGAAACTGCTGTGTGCCAGTGTGCAGTGCCCTCAGAGATAAAACTGAAAAACGTCTTCTGGGTAGACATTTGTCCAAAAAAGGAGTAAAATTACTAAAAATGAAAGATAGGAGAGGGGAAAAAAAAGAAAAAAAGAGGAAAAACACAACAAAAAAAGTGTTTGTAGTTCAGTAGGGCTTTGAGAAACACTTCATCTGAAGTACCAGACTAAAGCACAGTTCCATCTTCAAGCTTCCCCACTGTCACTGTGAAGCCTTGCTTTGTGCCCCAGTGTGTGCGTGTGTCTGTGCATGCATGCGCACGTGTGTGTGTGGGGGGGGGGGGGGGGGTAGTGTGTGGTTGTGTTGAGTGTACTTGCATTGAGAGACTGCTAGCTGTGTTGAGAGTGGGCCTGTATTGAGGAGATGCAGGTGTGTTGAGAGTGCCTGTATTGAGGGCTGTGGTAGTGTTGAGAGTGTGCTTGTAGTGTGTGTGTGTGTGTGTGTGTGTGTGTGTGTGTGTGTGTGTGTGTGTGTGTGTGTGTGTGTGTGTGTGTGCATATAATGCTTAGATAAATTGTTTTGGTAGGACTCTCCTCTATGTATGTATAGAATATTGTATTTAAGTTAATATGATGTGAGCGCTTAGGGTGTTGATGAGTGTATAATAAAGGTACATTATTATTATTATCATTATTGAGGTCTGTGACAGTGTTGAGAGTGTGCCTGTGTTGAGGTCTGTGGGTCGTGTTGAGAGTGTGCCTGTATTGAGGTCTGTGACAGTGTTGAGAGTGTGCCTGTGTTGAGGTCTGTGGCAGTGTTGAGAGTGTGCCTGTGTTGAGGTCTGTGGCAGTGTTGAGAGTGTGCCTGTGTTGAGGGCTGTGTGGTGTGTGTTGAAGGAGCGGGAGATGAAGAAGCAGCAGCAGATTGTGGAGAAGGAACAGGAGAAAGAGCGACGTCGCCAACATCTGCTGCTGGTCAAGGCTCTGGAACAGCGCAAGAAACAGGAAGAGAAACAGGTGCTGCATGTAGTGACCTGCACGTAGCGACCTGTACAGCATGTAATGACCTCCCCACAGTGACCTGTACTTCATGCAGCAACCCGTGCTGCACATAGCGACCTGCATGGCAGGTAGCAACCTGTAATGCACTCACTGACCCATACTGCACCTAGCGCTGGGCATTGTGAAGTGCTTAGGGCTCGTCTCCAGATGAGCTGCTCAACAAGTGTTCATATGAATAAATAAAAATATGGGTGGAAGCCAAGAGAAACAGGTTGATATCCTGTTGATATAGTGACTACAGGTGGAACCCAAGGTGCAGGTGATAGAGGAGCCCAAAATGATATGATATAGTCATTAGAGGTGGAAGCCAAGGTGCAGGTGATATAGGAGCCCAAAATGATATGATATAGTCATTAGAGGTGGAAACCAAGGCGCATGACCTGACCAGAGCAGAAACAGCACTATATATAGTAGTGGAACCCAAGGTGCATATAGTGGACAACTCTGCCAGATACATTTCCAGTGCTAAAATAACATAATAGGCGCTTGGCAATAACATGTTCCTGATCCTTGTCCTTGTCAGTGAAGTATTTTGGATCCTTGTCTTTGTCAGTAAAGTATTCCTGATCCTTGTCCTTGTCAGTAAAGTATTTTGGATCCTTGTCCATGTCAAAATATTTCTGATCCTTGTCCTTGTCAGTAATGTAGTCCTGATCCTTGTCAGTAAAGTATTCCTGATCCTTGTCTTTGTCAGTAAAGTATTCCTGATCCTTGTCAGTAAAGTATTCCTGATCCTTGTCTTTGTCAGTAAAGTATTCCTGATCCTTGTCAGTAAAGTATTCCTGATCCTTGTCTTTGTCAGTAAAGTATTCCTGATCCTTGTCAGTATTCCCGATCCTTGTCTTAGTCAGTAAAGTATTCCTGATCCTTGTCTTTGTCAGTAAAGTATTTCTGATCCTTGTCTTTGTCAGTAAAGTATTCCTGATCCTTGTCCTTGTCAATAAATTGTCAGACAAATATTCCTGATCCTTGTCCTCATCAGTAAATTGTCAGTAAAGTATTCCCGATCCTTGTCCTTGTTAGTAAAGTATTCCTGGTCCTTGTCCTTGTCAGTAAAGTGTTCCTGACCCATGTCCTTATCGATAAATGGTCAGTAAAGTGTTCCTGACCCTTGTCCTTATCGATAAATGGTCAGTAAAGTGTTCCTGACCCTTGTCCTTATCGATAAATGGTCAGTAAAGTGTTCCTGACCCTTGTCCTTATCGATAAATGGTCAGTAAAGTGTTCCTGACCCTTGTCCTTATCGATAAATGGTCAGTAAAGTGTTCCTGACCCTGTCCTTGTCAAGTGGATCAGCTTTGTGTGGTGGTGCCCCATGGAAAGACCTCCAGTCATAATATTCTGCCTGTTTTCATCTGACTTGACTGTTTGCATGTGCCTGTGTATGCTGTGGTTTGCATGAACTTATTATGTAGAGTTTGGAGCAGTTATTGTAGAGTTCAGGTTTTTGTTAGTAAGTTGATGTGAGTGTTGATTTGGTGACTTCCTGTAGTAGACTTTGGGTTTGGGTGAGTTCTTATTATAGACTTTGGGTTTGGGTGAGTTCCTGTTGTAGAGTTTGGGTTTGGGTGAGTTCCTGTTGTAGACTTTGGGTTTGGGTGAGTTCCTGTTGTAGACTTTGGGTTTGGGTGAGTTCCTGTTGTAGAGTTTGGGTTTGGGTGAGTTCCTGTTGTTGACTTTGGGTTTGGGTGAGTTCCTGTTGTAGACTTTGGGTTTGGGTGAGTTCCTGTTGTAGAGTTTGGGTTTGGGTGAGTTCCTGTTGTAGACTTTGGGTTTGGGTGAGTTCCTGTTGTAGAGTTGGGTTTTGTTTGTGTGCAGGAGAAAGAGAGGCAGCGGGAAGAGAAGATCAGAGAGAAGAACTTGGAGAGGGAGAAGAAACTGGTGAGTAGAAAGAAGAAACTGGTGAGCAGACTGTAGAGAGAAGAAACTGGTGAGTAGAAAAAAGAAACTGGTGAGTAGAGAGAAGAAACTGGTGAGCAGACTGTAAAGAGAAGAAACTGATGAGCAGAGAGAAGAAACTGGTAAGTAGAGAGAGGAAACCAGTGAGCAGAGAGAAGAAACTGGTGAGTAGACTGTAGAAAGAAGAAACTGGTGAGTAGAGAGAAGAAACAAGTGATTAAAGAGAACTTGGAGAGTGAGATGAAACTGGTGAGTCAGTCTCAGTAAATATATATACAGAGAGAGAGAGAGAGAGATGATGATGATGATGATGTTGGCGTTTGTCAATTTGCAGAGCACTCCAGACATCCCTAGGAATGCCATGATCAAGTGTTACTAGGACTGTATCTTGCAGCACAAATACACACGCACTATGCAACGCACACACCACATGCACATCACAACACATCACACCACACACACACACACACACACACACACACACACACACCATGCACATCACATAACCACACAACATGCACATCACACCACACTATGTACACCACACACATCACATGCACATGACACAGCACACACCACACACACCACATCACATACACAACACCACACTACACCACACCACATCACATACACAACACCACACTACACCACACCACACACACAGCAGGCCAAAATAAGGAAATAGAGGGAGCATCTTCTGTCTTCTTTCCCCACCAGTTGTTTCCAGTTTGATTTCCCAGCATGCCTTGCCTTGCTTTGGTTGAGGCCTGGGGCATCCACAGACATGTGACCTTTGTCCTTGATGGTGTTACAGGCACAGCGACAGCTGGAGATGCTGATCGCCAGGGAGATGAAGAAACCCATGGATGACATGGAGCTGCGTGATGGAAAGGTAATGGCCAGAGCAGCGTCATGGCACACATCAGCTTCTGCATGTTAATTGATGAAGATAATGGCCAGAGCAGCGTCATGGCACGCATCAGCTTCTGCATGTTAACTGATGAAGATAATGGCCAGAGCAGCGTCATGGCACGCATCAGCTTCTGCATGTTAACTGATGAAGATAATGGCCAGAGCAGCGTCATGGCACGCATCAGCTTCTGCATGTTAATTGATGAAGATAATGGCCAGAGCTGCCTCATGGCACACATCAGCTTCTGCATGTTAATTGCTGATGATGCATGTCCATGCAGTGGACTCTGCCACTGCGTACACTCTGTGGGCAAGGCTCATACTGTTTGGAATGGGGCAGCAGTGGGGGGCGGGTAACTGTGCATTAACGGTACCAGTAACAGGTGACTGGTCAGTAATGGTAGCAGTAACAGGTGACTGATCAGTAATGGTAGCAGTAACAGGTGACTGGTCAGTAATGGTAGCAGTAATGGGTGACTGGTCAGTGATGGTAGCAGTGACTGGTCAGTGATGGTAGCAGTGACTGGTCAGTAATGGTAGCAGTGACCGGTGACTGTGCAGTATATATACTGTGACTGGAGGTCAGTGTTGCACACGCTGACCGGCCCCTGTGGTTGTGTGTGCAGCCATTACCCAAGTTCCCGCGCTGCCCGGAGGCCAAGCTGCCGGGGCCTGCTTTCTCCGACTGTCTGATGGTGGTGGAGTTTGTCCACAACTTCGCCGACACTTTGGGTCTGGGTGAGTGAGGTTTTATGCGCTCTGGGTGAGTGAGGTTTTAATTAGTGTGGGTGAATGAGGTTTCATGTGGTGTGGATGAGAGGTGTTACTGGTCTGGGTGAGTGAGGTTTTAATTAGTGTGGGTGAATGAGGTTTTATGTGATGTGGATGAGAGGTGTCACTGGTCTGGGTGAGTGAGGTTTTACTGGGTCTGGGGGTAAATGAGGATGGATGCTGGTGTGTTTATAGCCAGTTCTAACATGCATCAGTTCTGTCTCCCTGTTGGTTTCAAGCACACTTTACTCAGTCTTTCCTTCTTGTTGGCGTTGGTCAGATTCGGAGAGCTTACCGTCACTGGAGGTGTTGCAAAACGGTCTGCTGAACACAAATGATGAGGATGTGGAGGAGGTGGTCACGCTCTACTTACACCTGCTGCGCTTCGCTCTCGATGACTTGGGAGTCCCCAACCCCCGATCTGTGAGTTCTTTCTTTGTCTGTCTGTCTGTCTGTCTGTCTGTCTGTCTGCAAATATTCAGCTTCTCTTCCCATCTGTCTGTCTGTCTGTCTACAAGTGTTCATCTTCTCCCAAATTTTTGCTGTACATAGCTGTTGCGTAAATATCTGGAAGTCTTCAAACCCAGCTCTAAGAGTTGTGTCGCTGCCCATCTGCCTATCAGTTGGTCACTTGGCCATCAGGTTGTTTCAGATCAAAGCACTCAAACAAGTTCAAAAGTGTGCAAAGCAACAGTACTGTTCCATTGGAAAGATGTTGTTTTGAACTGTTTGTGTATTTAGGTCTGTTTAAAATATTTTTAGAATATTGGCTGTCAGCTGTGTTAGATTTATTTTTAAAGGAATTTAGTGTGTGCATATTTTGTTTGATTATGGCATATATTTGTGAACAAGACTTGAAGAGCTGCACAAAGGCTTAATTTGTTTTGTAACTTAAGTGTGGTTGGTCCACATACAACACTGTACAGGTTAACAGTTCACAATGTCATGGGTAACTAGATCCACAAATTGTGACAAGATGCGGTTGAGTGAGTGCGATGTTTGTTGACAGCTGACAGTGTCATCAGCAACTAGACCTGCAAGATGCGGTTGAGTGAGTGTGATGTTTGTTGACAGTTTAGAAAGTCATGAGTGAGTAGACCCACAAGATGCGGTTGAGCGAATGCAATGTTTATTGACAGTTCACAATGTCATGAGTAAGTAGACCCGCAAGATGCGGTTGAGCGAATGCAATGTTTATTGACAGTTCACAATGTCATGAGTAAGTAGACCCGCAAGATGCGGTTGAGCGAATGCAATGTTTATTGACAGTTCACAATGTCATGAGTAAGTAGACCCGCAAGATGCGGTTGAGCGAATGCAATGTTTATTGACAGTTCACAATGTCATGAGTAAGTAGACCCGCAAGATGCGGTTGAACAAGTGCAATGTTCCTTTCACAGGCAATGACAGCACTGAACCAGAAGATCACTGACCTGGAAATTACGGACGCCACAATGTCAGAAGTCACCAGACTTTTCCTCTTCGCTCATGGCGAGAAACAGGTAAGTCCGCTGTCAGAGGCATGCCACTCTTTGAGGGACACTGAGCACTCTGAGGGACACTGAGCACTCTTTGAGGGACACTGAGCACTCTGAGGGACACTGAGCACTCTTTGAGGGACACTGCACACTCTTTGAGGGACACTGCACACTCTTTGAGGGACACTGAGCACTCTTTGAGGGACACTGAACACTGAGGAACACTGAGCACTCTTTGAGGGACACTGAGCACTCTTTGAGGGACACTGAGCACTCTGAGGGACACTGAGCACTCTTTGAGGGACACTGAGCACTCTGGGGGACACTGAGCACTCTTTGAAGGACACTGAGCATTCTTTGAGGGACACTGAGCACTCTGAGGGATACTGAGCACTCTTTGAGGGACACTGAGCACTCTTTGAGGGACACTGAGCACTCTGAGGGATACTGAGCACTCTTTGAGGGACACTGAGCATTCTTTGAGGGATACCGAGCACTCTGAGGGACACTGATCATTCTTTGAGGGACACTGAGCATTCTTTGAAGGACACTGAGCACTCTGAGGGACATTGAGCGCAAGACATTTCCCTTTCTGCAGTTTCCTTTTCATTCTCCGTAAATTTTGGGATGATCTATGTTGAATTCCTGTAGTGCCTCACTACTCCTTCCTACACCCCACCCCCCCCCACTTCCACACCCCCCCCCCCACTTCCACACACACACACACCCTTCCCCCACTTCCACACACACACACACCCTTCCCCCACTTCCACACACACACACACCCTTCCCCCACTTCCACACACACACACACCCTTCCCCCACTTCCACACACACACACACCCTTCCCCCACTTCCACACACACACACCCCCTTCCCCCACTTCCACACACACACACACCCTTCCCCCACTTCCACACACACACACCCCCTTCCCCCACTTCCGCACACACACACACCCTTCCCCCACTTCCACACACACACACCCCCTTCCCCCACTTCCGCACACACACACACCCTTCCCCCACTTCCGCACACACACACCCCCTTCCCCCACTTCCACACACACACACACCCTTCCCCCACTTCCACACACACACACACACCCCACTTCCACACACACACATACCCTTCCCCCACTTCCACACACACACACACCCTTCCCCCACTTCCACACACACACACACACACACACATAGAGTGAGACATTAGTTTGTAACATTCAACCACCCATCTTCATAGATGTTTGAAGTCTGTAACAGATGGATCAGTTGTCTGACAGATGTTTGAATTGTATGACTGATGTTTGATCATGTGACATATGTTTGAATTTTGTGACAGATGTTTGAGTTGTGTGGCAGATGTTTGAATTTAGTCACTGATGTTTGAATTGTGTGACAGATGTTTCAATAATGTGACCGATGTTTGAAGTGCATGACCGATGTTGGAGTTGTGTGAGTGATGTGTGAACATTGTTGGTCGGTTGCAGATGAGTCAGTGGCTGGAGGAGATACCGCTGGAGGCGCTCAATGCCACAAAGAAAGCCGCCATCATCGCCTTCCTGTGTAATGAGCTGCTCAGCAGCAAGAGACTATCAGGGTAGGTGACACTGTGTCTTGTGTCAGGGTGGGTGACACTGTGTCTTGTGTCAGGGTGGGTGACACTGTGTCTTGCATCAGGGTGCGTGACACTGTGTCTAGCATCAGGGTGGGTGGCACTGTGTCTTGTGTCAGGGTGGGTGACACTGTGTCTTGTGTCAGGGTGGGTGACACTGTGTCTTGCATCAGGGTGCGTGACACTGTGTCTAGCATCAGGGTGGGTGGCACTGTGTCTTGTGTCAGGGTGGGTGACACTGTGTCTTGTGTCAGGGTGGGTGACACTGTGTCTAGCGTCAGGGTGTGTGACACTGTGTCTTGCATCAGGGTGCGTGACACTGTGTCTAGCATCAGGGTGGGTGGCACTGTGTCTTGTGTCAGGGTGGGTGACACTGTGTCTTGTGTCAGGGTGGGTGACACTGTGTCTAGCGTCAGGGTGTGTGACACTGTGTTTAGCGTCAGGGTGGGTGACACTGTGTTTTGTGTCAGGGTGGGTGACACTGTGTCTAGCATCAGGATGGGTGACACTGTGTCTTTTGTCAGGGTGGGTGACACTGTGTCTTGTGTCAGGGTGGGTGATATTGTGTCAGGGTGGGTGACACTGTGTCTTGTGTCAGGGTAGGTGACACTGTAGCTGGTTGGTTGACACTGTCATGAGGTAATACTGACCTTACGAATGACTGAACAACTGGTTGGTTCATTGAGTGAGTGAGCGAGTGACTGACTGACTGACTGGCCGAATGAAGGGCTAGCTGGTTGACTGAGTGATTGCCTGAGAGAGTGACTGGGTGACTGACTGATTGGACTTGATGTGTGCTGACTGGGTGACTGACTGGACTTGATGTGTACTGACTGAGTGACTGACTGACTGGACCTGGTGTGTACTGACTGGGT
The DNA here is from genome assembly GCA_963584105.1 of Alviniconcha strummeri. Classification (NCBI taxonomy): domain Eukaryota; kingdom Metazoa; phylum Mollusca; class Gastropoda; family Provannidae; genus Alviniconcha; species Alviniconcha strummeri. Next base: position 17,594,986 of record OY757553.1, read on the forward strand.
GACCAACTGGACTAGGTGTGTGCTGACTGGGTGACTGACTGGACTTGATGTGTGCTGACTGGGTGACCAACTGGACCTGATGTGTGCTGACTGGGTGACTGACTGGACCTGATGTATGCTGACTGGGTGACCAACTGGATTTGATGTGTGCTGACTGGGTGACCAGCTGGACTTGGTGTGTACTGACTGGGTGACCAACTGGACTTGATGATTGATTGATGATCGCTTATATAGCGCTATTCTCCGCTCTCTTGAGCAGACTCACTGCGCTTGCATGTGGTTCTACACGACTGACTAGCTTTTTATAGTGCGTTTTTTTTAAAAATATCCACCGAAGTGGTGTACTTACAGTGCTGGCATGGCTGGTTCCACATGAAACTGCAGCCATCTCGGCGCAAGTTCTGTGTACACCATACAAACATGCTCCATGTCACATCATGCAAAGCCACATACGTAAGGTGTATGCATGTTTAGCTGTAACCTGCCACCTGCACTTTTGGCAGAATGACCGGGATCTTTTACGTGCTATTGCGGTAACGCGGGGGTGGAACGGATACCGAAATAAGAGTCAGCACAGAAAGTCGACCCTGGAGAAGAAAATTCTCCCGCCGTTCCGCCGGGAATTCAAACTCACGACCTTTCAATCACAAGTCCGGCGCTCTAACCACTGAGCTATCCCCAATGTGTGCTGACTGGGTGACTGACTGGACCTGATGTATGCTGACTGGGTGACCAACTGGACTTGATGTGTGCTGACTGGGTGACCAACTGGACTTGGTGTGTGCTGACTGGGTGACCAGCTGGACTTGATGTGTGCTGACTGGGTGACTGACTGGACTTGGTGTGTGCTGACTTGGTGATTGATTGGACTTGATGTGTGCTGACTGGGTGATTGATTGGACTTGATGTGTGCTGACTGGGTGACTGACTGGACTTGATGTGTGCTGACTGGGTGACTGACTGGACTTGATGTGTGCTGACTGGGTGACCAACTGGACTTGGTGTGTACTGACTGGGTGACCAACTGGACTTGATGTGTGCTGACTGGGTGACCAACTGGACTAGGTGTGTGCTGAATGACCAGACCTGATGTGGTGCGCTGTTTGATGTGTGCTGCCTTTGTGCAGGGAGATAGAGCGGACGCTGGAGGCCATCAACACGCTACGCAGAGACAAGTGGATTGTGGAAGGGAAACTCCGCAAGTGAGCTTGGGCTCTCTCTGTCTCTTCTTTTCTTTTCTTTCTCTTGCCTCTTTTTCCTTCTGTTTTTCTCTCTCCGCTTTTCTTCTCTTCCTCTCTCTCTTTTTGCTTGTCTTCTTCGTTTTCTTCTTCCCGTTTTTCTTGCCTCCATTCTGATGATGCACACTGACATTGTGACTGTCACATGGCTAGGGCAAGAGACTGGCATTGTGCGTGGTTCAGATAATGAAGTCGTGTGAAATCCCAGGTGGCTGAGACTGAGCTGAATTATTGCCTACAGCCACCGCTAAGGAAGTGGTCAGTGCTGCTGACTGCCAGCAAAGCAGTGAACACTGTGAGTCCTTGCCCAGAGTGACCGGTGGTCTGTGGTGCTGACCAGCAGGTAGGAAGTGAGAACACTGTGAGTCCTTGCCCAGAGTGACTGGTGGTCTGTGGTGCTGACCAGCAGGTAGGAAGTGTGAACACTGAGTCCTTGCCCAGAGTGACTGGTGGTGAAGTGGTCAGCACTGCTGACTGGCAGCAAGGAAGTGTGACCGCTGTGGGCTGTGTCCAGCCTGAGTGCAGAAGGAAACGTGTCACAGCACAGCATGGTGTGGGCCAGTGCTACAGGCTGTGACAGCACAGCTGGCCCCAGTACCTGATGCACCTGCAGTCTGTACTCTGTCTCAGATTGTGCATGGTGTGGGCCAGTGCAGTACAGGCCAGTGCTACAGGTTGTGACAGTACAGGCCAGTGCTACAGGTTGTGACAGTACAGTACAGTCCAGTGCTACAGGTTGTGACAGTACAGTACAGGCCAGTGCTACAGGTTGTGACAGTACAGTACAGGCCAGTGCTACAGGATGTGACAGGAGAATACAGGCCAGTCTTACGGTACATAATGGCCATGCATTCTGTATTTTATATCAGACTGAACAGTGCCAGCCAAACCTACCATGCGTGTTGTATGTGCATTGTCAGCCAATCCTACAATACTGGGCATAAGACACCAAGTTACTGACTTACTTATGTGGTGCCAGTGCTTTCTCTCACACTGCACAGTATGAGCCAGTCCTCCTCCTGCGGTACATGTTGTATGTGCATTCTGTGTTTCGTCTCACACTGCACAGTATGAGCCATTCCTACAGTATATGTTGTATGTGTATACTGTGTTTTCTCTGGCTGTTCTTGGCCAGCCCTACAAAACCTCATGCCTGTGTGTTCTGTGTTTTCTCTGGCTGTCTGGGACAGCCCTACAAAACCGCATGCCTGTGCGTTCTGTGTTTTCTCTGGCTGTCTGGGACAGCCCTACAAAACCGCATGCCTGTGCGTTCTGCGTTTTCTCTGGCTGTTCTGAGCCAGCCCTACAAAACCTCATGCCTGTGCGTTCTGCGTTTTCTCTGGCTGTTCTTGGCCAGCCCTACAAAACCTCATGTCTGTGCGTTCTGCGTTTTCTCTCAGACTGCGAACGGTGCGCGCCAGGAAGTACCTGAAGCTGGAGCTGGCCAGTCAGCCGCAACACAGCCTGCTGGATGAAGACAGCATGACCAACGCCACCAACACCTCCAGCAAAGCCGTCAGTGATGAGGAGGAGGAGAAGGAGGAAGAGGAGGAAGAGAAGGAAGAAGAAGAAGAGATGGAGAGCTGTGATGACAACAGTACCACTGGCAACAGATCAGAAGATGTGGGTTTGGAATGCAATGACATGGGGGTGGGGGGGGGGGGGGGGGGGGGAGGGGTCTGAAAGATGAAATGTGTTTGTGGGCATCATAGAGGATTTCATTTCTTGGGGTCAAACCAGAGCTGTTTGTCAACAGTTGCTGAGGCTGGCTCAAAACTGAAGGGACAGTGAGCTGTCACTAGATTATTTTGTGTTTACCACCATGACATCAGAAGAAAAAAGAAGTATTCAGGAGACTCTGGGGGAGGTGGGGGGTGGGGGGCAGGTTTTTGTGTTATGAGTGTTGTATATTCTTCTGTGACAGCAATAGGCCTGGCAAGTTGGGTGAAGTCAAGTTGTTCTCTGTTCCACCAATTTAAAATGTGTGTGCCACACAGACGATGTAAGCATCCAGTGCCATGGCTGATAATGACTTTCTCTGTGTTCAGGAGGATGAGGGTTTGTCCAGGGAAGAGATGGAGAAAAAGATTGAAAAGCTGGTCAAGGTAAGCTAAATGGCCCTGTTATTTTTTGTGAAAAGCTGGTCATGGTAAGCTAAATATTTCTTGTGAAAAACTGGTCAAGGCAAGCTAAATGGCCCTGTTATTTCTTGTGAAAAACTGGTCAAAGTAAGCTAAATATTTCTTGTGAAAAGCTGGTCAAGGTAAGCTAAATATTTCTTGTGAAAAGCTGGTCAAGGTAAGCTAAACGGCTGTTATTTCTTGTGAAAAGCTGGTCAAGGTAAGCTGAACGGCTGTTATTTCTTGTGAAAAGCTGGTCAAGGTAAGCTAAACGGCTGTTATTTTTTGTACCAAACAATCAAAATATTGAGCTGAACACCCCTGTTACACCATGTTTTCAAAATGCAGTTTCCTTTCTGTGAAGTGTACAACAGCCAGTCAGTTGTGTCACAGTGATCTCACTTTTGACTACTCAGCCATGCTGCCTGTCTTCAATGATCGGGTCATGTGAAATTTCCCAGCTGAAGTCAGCAAAGTGACTGGTCATTGAAAATCTTTAGGGGTGAAGTCAACACAATGACTGGGTCATTGAAAAACTTTAGGGGTGAAGTCAACACAGTGACTGGGTCACTGAAAAACTTTAGGGGTGAAGTCAACACAATGACTGGGTCATTTGAAATTTCCCAGGGGTGAAGTCAACACAATGATTGGGTCATTGGAAATTTCCCAGGGGTGAAGTCACCAAAGCGGTTTAAGAGAAAGCCTGACATGTAAAGAGAAGGGGAGGGGGGGGGGGACAAAAAGAGGGGGTGAAACCTGGCACATTAAAATAGTTGAAATGCTGAATCCTTGCAGACTTGCTGCCAGATAAGCTTGAGTGTGTGTGACGGAAGGGGCGGCTGGCAGCTACAGTTCTTGCCGTTTTGTTGCAGCAACACAACTCCTTTGACTCCAAGGTGGCAGACGTCAGCAAGCAGTTGAGGGGCACCTGCCTGGGTCAGGACCGCTTCAAGCGATTCTACTGGATCCTGCCCTACTCAGGGGGAGTCTTTGTAGAGGGCATCCAGTCGGGTGACACTGAGGCGCTCCCTTTTGAAGCGGAGCTACTTGCCAAGCAGAGAGCTAAGAGGGAAGAGAGGCAAAAGGCAGAGGAGAGAGAGAGGGAGGAGGAGAGAGAGAGGGAGGAGAAAAGAGAGAAGGAGGAGGATAGAGAGAAGGGAGATGAGAAGGAAAAGGGAGAGGTCGTGTCAGTAAAAGAAGAGGCGGCGGCTGGTGAGGAAAGCAAGGGAGTGTCTCAAGGGGCGGAAGAGTCGGAAAGCTCCAAGAGCCAGGAGGAAAAATCTGTGAAGATGGAAGGGACTTTGGACCCCTCAGTCACCGCTGAAAACAAGCACTGTGTGGACAAACTGAATGCAGAGAGTGACCAGTCAGAAGCGGTTGTGAAGAAGGGTCAAGGTGAAAGTGAAATGCTTGCAAACAGTGAACAAGCTTCAGAGTCCGTGTCAAGTGGTTGTCAGTCCGTTCAGAAACCAAAGGAGGAGGCTGTGAATGGTGACACCCAAAACTGCAGCAGTGTGGCTGCTTCCAGCGGCCCCTCCCTCTCTGTCAGTGCTCAGACTGGCGACAAACCAGACTGCACCTTGTCTCCTTCGCAGCCGGCCAAGAGTGGACCGACACTGGCCTCCACCTGTGCATACCAGGAGCCCATCTTGAGCAAGCTGAATGATTTGTTAAAACTGCCACACTTCAGCGCCGCCTGGCAGAGGTCCGAACCCCGCGTCACAGAGGATGTGTGTGCCGCAAGGACTGACGTTTGTGGGGACAGACCTTCTATACCTCCTGCTGTGATTGCTGTTTCATCATCAGTGTCAATGCCATTGTCATCCTCACTTTCATTGACATCATCATCGGTGTCCACACCTTCAGCCGTAACGTTGTCAGTTCCATCGCTGTCGACAGTGTCGTGCGCGATGACGACGACACCAGTCTCATCGACAGCATCATATTCCTTGTCATTGGCATCACTGTCATCATCATCTGCATCATCAACCCTATCATCATTAGCAGCTGCAGCAGCCACCGTGTCATCCGCATCCAGCTCGTCAGCCTCGGGCAGTGGGGCCGCAATGACCTCGAGAATGACCCCCAAAATGACCCCCACTCTCACCTCAACCTCCGCCATCCTCTCCTCAACGCCAGTCTCCGCTGGACTGTCAGTGACCACAGCGAGCGCTGCGTCAGTGGTGAATTCTGTGTCCCCAGTTACGCCTGCATCAGCTGCTTCACCACTGAAAGCTTCAGTGTCCAAGTCCTTGTTGACCGTGTCACTGCTCAGCCCCGAGTTTTCCACCCTGCCATCCAAATCGGGTGCACTGTCTCCAAACGTGTCTCCTGCCGCAACGACCAAGCCTTGCACGCTCTCTCCGACCATTCGAAAAACAGTGTCGTCAACATCGACAACAATTCTGTCATCGACCCCTCTGTCCATGTTGGCAGCTATGTCAAAAGTGACGACATTATCATCTTCATCAAACGCAACTTCCGTTTCTGTTGTGTCAGTGGAGAATGGACCAGAGATTCAGTTGTCGTCAACTCCGATATCGCTTTCGGCGTCGCTGTCGCTGTTGTCCTCACCTCACACTGTGTCTCTGCTGAACAGCAGCCCCATCGCCTCACCCAGCCCCTCCATCTCCTCCCCCATGAAGGAGAAAAAGTCCAACTTTGCCAGCATCGACGCTTTGCTCAAGAAGGAGCCGGACAGTGCAGCGTCTTTGTCGCCCGTGGCAAACCAAACCTCCACCCCCACCTCCACCAGTGGCACTAACAACCACTTCCTGCCCCCCAGCCTCTTCCCCCCGTCACCGCTCATCAGCGAGCATTTTCTCAAGAGCTACGTGGACATTTTGGACCAGAAGCCCTGGTTCAGCATCCTACCTAGAATTCCTTGTGATGAAGTGGGTTTGACCTTGTCCAAGGTGGTGACAAGTTCCACGGTGCCTCAGCTGGGTATGGTGTCTTCGGACAACATTGCCTCCGCGTCGCTATCGCTGCTGTCCCTGCTGCCCATGCAGCAGCAGCAGCAAGCCGCCCAGCAGCAGAAAACAGTGTCCGCCTCGCAGTTGCAGTCCTCACCTGCCCACTCTCACGCTTACGGTCACTCTCAGACGGAATCTCAGCCCCAGTCCTTGCTGGACTTTTCCTCCACATTCCACGCTCACCTCTCACAGTCTAGCCTGGCTGACGTTTCCATGGCGGTATCCACAGCAACCAACACTTCTGATGTGTCATCTTTGTGTGGGGATTCTTTCAAGGTGCCGGCCCCTCCGTCCGACTCTATGATCTCCGAATCCCTGTTGGATTTTGACCCCACAGCCGAGCTGATGAAGATCCAAGGGGAGCGACTGCCAATTCCTATCAGTAAGTGACTCGTGTGGTGGTGGAAACTGAAATGACCTCTTGTCTTCACTGTGGGATTTGTGTTGCAGTGGAAGCTGATTTAAGTGGCCCCAGTCATCCTGTGGTAGTGGAACCTGATGTAATTGACCTCTCCCATCAGGAAGTGATTCTTGTTATGGTAAAACCTGCTGTCAGTAAATGATTTTGATTTATGGTGGTAGAATCCGATACCTCTCATCAGTAAATGATTTGTGTGGTAGTGGAACATATTGAAGCGACCCCTCCAACCCAAAGGGAGACAAATGAGAAAGGCTCCTGCCCCCAGAGATGCCAAAGTTTAGTTTGTTAAACGCCTAGATTGCGTTTCATTTGAAACTTGTCAGTTTTGGTGAAACAATCTATTTGTCACGAGCAGAGGTTTATCTTTCAGGATTTGTTTGTCTGGAAGGGAATCTACCATGTCTCAGAAAAGTGAAACTGCATGACCATGGCTTCTGCTTTGTTAAACATGGTCTGTGCCCCTCACTTGCGTTCAACTGTGTGTGTGCGTTTGCATGACTTTTGTGTCTTTGGTGTTATTAGTTTGAAATGACCTGCATAGTTGGCTGGTGCCAGAAGCAGTGATGCGTGTTTCCTGCCTGCAGGCAAGCAGCGTGGCTGGTGGAAGATCCAGGATGCGCAGCAGGTGCGGCAGCTGTACAACAACCTGCTGAGTCGCGGCGTCAGGGAGCGCAATATGGCCTACATGCTGCGCAAGTACATGGACTTCATCTGCACGCATCTGTGCATCGTCGACACAGGTTGGTCACGCTGTTGCCGTCTTCTCTTGGGTCGGGGGCATTGTCAGCGTAGGGCATGAACTTGATGCAGCTTCAGCATGTAAGCCCAGTAACTGGGGTTTGTTCTGTTCTGCCCGACTAATGCAGCCTGCCGCCTCAGGCTCTTTGGCGCAGCCTTAGCATGTATGTGAGTTGCTGTGTGAAAAAATAGTGAAGAGACAGACTGCAGACCTGGCCATGTGGGTTTCTGACAGGTCAGTCTCACATTGTGTGGTCACTTTGTGACAGTTGAGTGACCTTCTTCTCTGTGCAGGCGCAGTCTTTGACAGTGATCCTGTTCTTTCTGCAGGCACAGCCTGTGACAGTGATCCTGTTCTTTCTGCAGGCACAGCCTGTGACAGTGATCCTGTTCTTTCTGCAGGCACAGCCTGTGACAGTGATCCTGTTCTTTCTGCAGGCACAGCCTGTGACGGTGGTGGTGTTCTCTGTGCGGGCACAGCCTGTGAAGGTGGTGTTGCTCTGTGCGGGCACAGCCAGTGATGGTGGTGGTGTTCTCTGTGCGGGCACAGCCTGTGACGGTGGTGGTGTTCTCTGTGCGGGCACAGCCTGTGATGGTGGTGGTGTTCTCTGTGCGGGCACAGCCTGTGAAGGTGGTGTTGCTCTGTGCGGGCACAGCCAGTGATGGTGGTGGTGTTCTCTGTGCGGGCACAGCCAGTGACGGTGTTGTTGTTCTCTGTGCAGGCACAGCCTGTGACGGTGGTGTTGTTCTCTGTGCGGGCACAGCCTGTGAGAGTGGTGGTGTTCTCTGTGCAGGCACAGCCTGTGACGGCACAGCCTGTGACAGTGGTGTTGTTCTCTGTGCGGGCACAGCCTGTGATGGTGGTGTTCTCTGTGCGGGAACAGCCTGTGATAGTGGTGGTGTTCTCTGTGCAGGCAAGGCCATCAAGGAGGAGAAGGAGGAGCAGCCGGCCATGGTGCCGGTGCCAGAGGAGGAGAACCAAGTGACGTCAGACGGCAGGGAGGTGGCCCGAGGCAGCCAGACGGAAGGTGACGCCATCATGGTCAAGCAGGAAATCAAGACGGAACCGGAGGACACTGCCGATGACAAAGACCCAGCAGACGGAGACAAGATGCAGATAGCACAAGATGATGAGGAAGATGATGAGGAAGATGATGCCATCCCTGTGGAGCCGGAAGACAGCTGGAACGTGCAGGTGGAGTTTGAGGTGGAGCTGGCATGCCTGGAAGATGTGGAAGCTCTGGAAGACCGCATCTTTAACGCCAGTCTGCAGGTTAAAGTGAGTGAATGCGCTTTGCATGTGTGTGTGTGTCGCTATGTGACTGAATGCATATGTGTTTGTGTACTTGAGGGTGTGAATGAGTATGGGTTAGGGTTAGGGTATGTGTACTCTGTGTGTTCATGCCTGTGTTCATGAATGTGTGTATGCATGTGTGTGCATTTTATGCATGTGTGTGTGCATTTGTATGATTTTTATGTATTTGGTTTCCTTTGTTTCAAATAAGCCAGATGTTTGTGATTTGGACAATGGCGTTTTATATACAGTTTGTCTGAATTTGTGCTGTGTTGGCTTTAATGTGAAACAAAGTTTTGTGCTGTGATTCATCTAACGTCAAACAAAGTTTTGTGCTGTTTCATTTTAACGTCAAACAAAGTTTTATGCTATGTTTGGTTTAATGTGAAAGAGTTCACTGCCAGCATTCTGAGTAAAGATCAAAACACAACAGATGGAAAAGGCTGCCTTTTTAATGAGACACTAATAATAAGAATATTGGAAAGTTCTTCTAGTTATAGAGCACAAATCAGCATTGTACAACATAAAACTACAGAGTTCAAAACAATGAACAAGGTTAAAAAGATCGCTTTTTAGAGCTGTAGTATTGCCGTGATCAGGATGAAGGAGGAAAGGCTGTCATACACAGCACCGACTCCGGAATATCAACAGCCTGTGTGGCTACCTCTCAACAACAGGAGCTGCTGGGTGTTTGGTCCTCGTCCTGTCCCCCTGGTCCAGCTTACCTGATCCTGAGTCACACCCCAGTCACGCAAGCCTATTTCCACATACCCTTGCACGAGCCTCTTTCCACACCCCAGTCACATGAGCCTCTTTCCACATACCCCTAACATGAGCCTGTTTCCACATACCCCTAACATGAGCCTGTTTCCACACCCCAGTGACATGAGCCTCTTTCCACACCCCAGTCACATGAGCCTGTTTCCACATACCCCTAACATGAGCCTGTTTCCACACCCCAGTGACATGAGCCTCTTTCCACACATCCCTATCATGAGCCTGTGCACACCCCAGTAACATGAGCCTGTTTCCACACCCCAGGAATGTAGAATGTTTCCACACCCCAGTGACGTGAGCCTGTTTCCACATCCCAGTAACATGAGCCTGTTTCCACACCCCAGGAATGTAGCATGTTTCCACACCCCAGTGATGTGAGCCTGTTTCCACACCCCAGTGACATGAGCCTGTTTCCACACCCCAGGAATGTAGCATGTTTCCACACCCCAGTGATGTGAGCCTGTTTCCACACCCCAGTAATGTGAACCTGTTTTCACACCCTGAGAATGTGAGCCTGTTTCCACACCCCAGTAATGTGAACATGTTTCCACACCCCAGTGATGTGAGCCTATTTGCACACCTGGAAAATGTGAACCTGTTTCCACACCCCAGTAGTGTGAACATATTTCCACACCCCAGTAATATGAGCCTGTTTGTGCACATTATCCTGTTTCCACAACCCAATAATGTGAGCCTGTTTCCACCAAAACAGTGTGAGCCTGTTTCCACATGTTAGCCTGTTTCCGCACCCCAGTAACGTCGTTGTGTTTTGACTGTGGACTCAGCAGGTGTGGAAGCTGCCCCAGCGAGCCAGCGAGGACCCAGAAATCCGCATGGTTGACCGCTCGGTGGTTGACCCCCAACCCCCCCACTTCTACCCCATGGAGTTGGCGCGGCAACGGCTGCAGCTGTTGGAGAGCAACATTGAGAGGCGCTACCTCAAGCCCCCACTTATTCGCAAGTAAGTCTGCTCTTGTTTTGCAACATTGAGAGGCGCTACCTCAAGCCCCCACTTATTCGCAAGTAAGTCTGCTCTTGTTTTGCAACATTGAGAGGCGCTACCTCAAGCCCCCACTTATTCGCAAGTAAGTCTGCTCTTGTTTTGCAACATTGAGAGGCGCTACCTCAAGCCCCCACTTATTTGCAAGTAAGTCTGCTCTTGTTTTGCAACATTGAGAGGCGCTACCTCAAGCCCCCACTTATTCGCAAGTAAGTCTGCTCTTGTTTTGCAACATTGAGAGGCGCTACCTCAAGCCCCCACTTATTCGCAAGTAAGTCTGCTCTTGTTTTGCAACATTGAGAGGCGCTACCTCAAGCCCCCACTTATTCGCAAGTAAGTCTGCTCTTGTTTTGGCCTGGGTGTGGAGAGTGGTGGTCTGTGTTGTCCTTCCAACCTTCACACATGGGGGAGGGGGGATGGGGGGGGGGGGTGCATGTGTGGGGGTAAATGCGTATGTAGGTGTGTGGTGACTGGTTGGGCACTAGTGGAAGTGTTTAGTGTTTTATTTTGATTTTGTGTGTGGCAATTTGTTGGTTGGTTGGACTTGTTGATGTATATGTATTCACTTGCATTGTTATATTCTGAGCTGTCAAAAAAGAGAGGTTTAATGAATCAGAAGTCTTCAGTTTGATGTAAGAGTGGTGTAATGACTGTCTGTGTGATATGGGAGTGGTATGATGTGTGTCAGTGGGATGTGAGAGTGGTATGATGGCACTGTCACTGTGATGTGAGAGTGATATTGTGTGATTATGATGTGAGAGTGGTATGTGAGCCAGTGTGATGTGAGAGTGGTATGATATCATTGACGATTGTCAGTGTGATGTCATAAGGGTGTGTCACTGTGATGTAAGGGTGTGTCAGTGTGATGTGAGAGTGGTATGCTGTCATTGTCAGTGTGATGTAAGAGTGGTGTGATGTCTGTGTTAGTCTGATGTTAAGAACTATGATGTGTGTCAGTGTGATGTAAGAGCAGTGTGATGTGTGTCGGTGTGATGTAAGCAGTGTGGTGTGTGTCAGTGTGATGTAATAGCAGTATGATGTGAGAGCAGTGTGATGTCATTGTCAGTGTGATGTAAGGGCAGTTTGACTTGTGTGTCAGTGTGATGTAATAGCAGTGTGATGTAAGAGTGGTGAGATGTCAATGTCAGTGTGATGTAAGGGCAGTGTGACTTGTGTGTCAGTGTGATGTAATAGCAGTATGATGTAAGAGTGGTGAGATGTCAATGTCAGTGTGATGTAAGGGCAGCGTGACTTGTGTGTCAGTGTGATGTAATAGCAGTGTGATGTAAGAGTGGTGAGATGTCAATGTCAGTGTGATGTAAGGGCAGTGTGACTTGTGTGTCAGTGTGATGTAATAGCAGTGTGATGTAAGAGTGGTGAGATGTCAATGTCAGTGTGATGTAAGGGCAGCATGAATTGTGTGTCAGTGTGGTGTAATACAGACCTGCCTACCTTTCCAGTCTCTCCATAAAATTTCCAGACAGACACCCCGAACTACGGCATTCCAGAGACACGGTCAAACTTTCTGCTGGCTGGCCGAGTCAGCCAGATTTTTTATTTTTTATTTTTTTCCTTCACTGAAGTTGTAAGAGTTCGCTTGCACCGAGAACATTTGCGTAACTTGCTGGGTAACGGTCGAATGATCTTGCGCATGCATTGTGTCAACTAAAAAAGTCTGTAGTTCGTTTCATCTAGTTGCAATCCTATTTGCATGAGCCGATCCATACGTTTGACGTTCCCGCTTCCCGTCTGAGCTGGTTTTCAAAATTTCGCAAACCATGATGGCGAGTAAGAGAACGAGTGAATCGCCTAGACAGGACCAAGAAGCCAAGGATTTTACAGAAGTTTCTACTTGATTACACCACCGACTGGCCAGTCCTAAAGCCTTCTACGAAAGGTGCAACCTTTTGCTACTGTTGCACTTGCCAACTTGACGTTAGCATTGGACATGGTGGGTGCGATGACTGCAAGAGGCACGTGGCGTGCAAGCATCACAAAGAACATGCAGAATTGCGAAGGACGTGCCCTTCAGTCAGTTCAGTGTTCAAGCGGAAGGAAACTCGCCCTTCAGTCAGTTCAGTGTTCAAGCAGAAGGAAACTCCGCTTGTGCTTAAAACAACAAGAGTGGAGGCGTTACTGGTGACAGCCCTCGCGGACAGTAATCTGCTTTTGTTGGCAGCCGACAAATTCATGAAAACCCTCAAGGAGATGTTTCCAGACTTGGAAATCGCCTGATGTGATGCATTCCTGACAGAATGCTTAAATTTCTTGAGAAATCATGTTTTTGAAAGGGCTTTTTATGGGTAGGCAGGTCTGTGTAATAGTAGTGTGACGTGTGTCAGTGTGATGTAATAGCAGTGTGACGTGTGTCAGTGTGGTGTAATAGCAGTGTGTCAGTGTGATGTAATAGCAGTGTGGCGTGTGTCAGTGTGATGTAATAGCAGTGTGACGTGTGTCAGTGTGATGTAATAGCAGTGTGACATGTGTCAGTGTGATGTAATAGCAGTGTGACATGTGTCAGTGTGATGTAATAGCAGTGTGACATGTGTCAGTGTGATGTAAGAGTGGTGAGATGTCATTGTCACTGAGACATAAGAGCGGTGTGATGTCTGTTTCAGTGTTCAGCTGAACCTGTCCAACCTGGGAGCGGAGCGAGCGGGCGACAGCAAAGGCAGAGAAGGGGACGGGGAGGGGGGAGGTGCGGGCGAAGAGCATGTCTCAGAGTTCACGGAGGATGTCCCTCCCGGCTTATTGCTGTGGCGCCGCGCCGTGCAAAACGCTCAGTCCCCAGCACAGCTTAACCTTTGCACCCAGTTGCTAGGCAACTCTATCGCATGGGAAAAGTCCATCATGAAAGTGGTGAGTGAGGGGTGGTGGGTGTTGGGGGGGGGGACTGTTACCGAGGATGTCATTATATGCATGGATACTCGCTTAACTTGCTGCAGTGGTAGTCGCACGATAAGGTGGAGTTGGATTTGTGTCCATCTGGCCTGAGGCTTGAAAATGTAAGGTTTTCAAAAAGTGGAAGGGACAGTTCATTCTCTAATGATTATTATAATAGTAATATTTGCAAATCTACTGTAAAAATAAAGATCATTGTTTGGCTTATTTAGTTTAGTTGAAGATAGCAGGTAACTTTGTAAGTGCTCAGGAAAGCACAGATGTGTTCCACTGAGGCTCTCTGAAGTTGGCTCAGTGTTGCCTTTAAAACATTGCATCAGTGTTGAGAGAGCTACATTAACAAAAACTGATCAACTGTGTGTGTGTGTGTGTGTGTGTGTGTGCGTGCGTGCGTGCGTGCGTGTGTGCGTGCGTGTGTGTGCATGTGTGTGTGTGTGTGTGTGTGTGTGTGTGTGTGTACGTGTATGTGTGTGTGTGTGTACATGTGTGTGTGTGTGTGTGTACATGTGTGTGTGTGTGTACATGTGTGTGTACATTGTGTGTGTGTGTGTACATGTGTGTGTGTGTGTGTGCATGTGTGTGTGTACATGTGTGTGTGTGTGTACATGTGTGTGTGTGTGTGTGTGTGTGTGTGTGTGTGTGTGTGTGTGTGTGTGTGCATGTGTGTGTGTGTCCACAGACATGTCAGATCTGCCTGAAGGATGACAACGAGGCGGAGCTGTTGCTGTGCGATGGCTGCGACAAAGGCTACCACACCTACTGCTTCAAGGTGAGGCTGGAGAAGATGCAGCGAGGTGCAGTGTGTGGCTGTGGCTGAGGGCAACAGAAAAGCATCACGTGTCTTTTCCCCAGCCCTGGCCCAGTGTAGCAGCTAGCAGTGAGAGAAAGAGTAGGTGTCAATTCAGTCATGAAGTGGATCATGCTGGTCAGGTTGTGTACAGTTGGGGTGTACATCCGGTGTCAGATCATGCAGTGAATCATGCTAGTTAGGGTGTACATCCAGCGTCAGATCATGAAGTGAATCATGCTGGTCAGGTTGTGTACAGTTGGGGTGTACATCCAGTGTCAGACCATGAAGTGAATCATGCTGATCAGGTTGTGTACAGTTGGGGTGTACATCCAGTGTCAGATGATGAAGTGAATCATTCTGATCAGGTTGTGTACAGTTGGGGTGTACACCCAGTGTCAAAACATGGTGTGCAGTTGGTGGGGTGTACATCCAGTGTCACAACATAGTGTACAGTTGGTGAGGTGAACATCCAGCGTCAAATCATGAGGTGACTCATGCTGGTTAGGCCCAGTACGTTTGGTGAGTGTACATGCAGATGGAAAAGAGAGAGTTTCTGGATTTTGACATCTTGTCAGCTCCACGGTCACCTCCATGTGAAACACAGAGAAAGAGAGAGATAGCATGTGTGTGTGTGTGTGTGTGTTTGAATTTGTGTTTTGCTGCAAGAGATTGGACAAGAATGTACTGAAAAGTATTTGGAAATGAGGGAAAGTGTTTGAGAGTATATATACATGTGCAAATGCTTTTTTATTGGGAAGAAATGTTAATGACTATTGCTATTGCTGTTAATATTATTTGTGTGCAGCCCAAAATGGAGAATATTCCTGATGGCGACTGGTACTGCTACGAGTGTGTGTCAAAGGTCAGTAATTCCAGCTCATCTACGTGTATCCACATTGGTTTGACGACCACAATGTGAAACAGCTGGTTTGCTGACCACAATGTGAAATGGCTTGTTTGCTGACCACAATGTGAAACAGCTGGTTTGCTGACCACAATGTGAAAAGTCAGGACGATAGGTCTGCAGAAAGGAAATTTTATAACATAATGATAATAGATTGTTTATGGTGCCCCATCTCGTAAGAGCCCAGAGTGCTTACAAAGACATAAGGATTTGCTCATTTCATCACACGCACACACACTCACACACACACACACACACACACACACACACACACACACACACACACACACACACACACACACACACACACACACACACACACACACTAGCTGGCAACCCCCCACTTCCCTGTCTCTCTCCCGGTCAGTGATGTTGGTTGTGTGGTCACAGGTGAGTGGCAAGTCGCACTGCATCGTGTGCGGAGCACAGGGAGGAAAGATGGTGGAGTGTGAGCGATGTCCACGTGCCATTCACACTGACTGCTTGGACCCGCCCCTGCCCAGGTCAGCATTGTCTCCCTTCATTGCTCTTTCTGGAAAATTGGTTTTGTTTGGCTTTGTTCTTTATGATACACCCATTGGGCTTGTCTTGTTGACTGTTTGTTCTGTGTTTGGTATTATCTCAATGTTTGTGTGTGTGACTGTTTGGTGTTTGGTATTATCTGAATGTTTATGTGTGTGACTGTTCTGTGTTTGGTATTATTTGAATGTTTGTGTGTGTGACTGTTCTGTGTTTGGTATTATCTGAATGTGTGTGTGTGTTCTGTGTGGTATTATCTGAATGTTTGTGTGTGACTTTGTTCTGTGTGGTGTTATCTGAATGTGTGTGTGACTGTTTGTTCTGTGTGGTATTATCTGAATGTTTGTGTGTGTGACTGTTTGTTCTGTGTGGTATTATCTGAATGTTTGTGTGACTGTTTGTTCTGTGTTTGGTATTATCTGAATGTTTGTGTGTGTGACTGTTCTGTGTTTGGTATTATCTGAATGTTTGTGTGTGTGACTGTTTGTTCTGTGTTTGGTATTATCTGAATGTTTGTGTGACTGTTCTGTGTGGTATTATCTGAATGTTTGTGTGACTGTTTGTTCTGTGTTTGGTATTATCTGAATGTATGTGTGACTGTTTGTTCTGTGTGGTATTATCTGAATGTTTGTTTGTGTGACTGTTTGTTCTGTGTTTGGTATTATCTGAATGTTTGTGTGTGTGACTGTTTGTTCTGTGTGGTATTATCTGAATGTTTGTTTGTGTGACTGTTCTGTGTTTGGTATTATCTGAATGTTTGTGTGTGTGACTGTTCTGTGTGGTATTATCTGAATGTTTGTGTGACTGTTTGTTCTGCGTTTGGTATTATCTGAATGTTTGTGTGTGTGACTGTTTGTTCTGTGTGGTATTATCTGAATGTTTGTTTGTGTGACTGTTTGTTCTGTGTTTGGTATTATCTGAATGTTTGTGTGTGTGACTGTTCTGTGTGGTATTATCTGAATGTTTGTGTGTGTGACTGTTTGTTCTGTGTGGTATTATCTGAATGTTTGTTTGTGTGACTGTTTGTTCTGTGTTTGGTATTATCTGAATGTTTGTGTGACTGTTTGTTCTGTGTTTGGTATTATCTGAATGTTTGTGTGTGTGACTGTTCTGTGTGGTATTATCTGAATGTTTGTGTGTGTGACTGTTTGTTCTGTGTGGTATTATCTGAATGTTTGTTTGTGTGACTGTTTGTTCTGTGTTTGGTATTATCTGAATGTTTGTGTGTGTCTCTTTGTCTTTAGAAGTTGTATGCTGTACTAAAAGAAAGATCACAAAAGACAGTTTCTTTTTTCTTTTTTTTCCAGAATGCCAAAGAAGTGGCAGTGTGCCAGTTGTATTCAAACAAAGGTAAGCTGGTCACCAGGTGTTTTGTTTTTGTTTTTGAACCTTTTCTTCTCTCTCTCTCTTCCCCTCCCCCCCCCCCCCTCTCTTCCCCTCCCTCCCCCCATCTCTCTCTTCCCCTCCCTCCCCCCTCTCTCTCTCTTCCCCTCCCTCCCCCCCTCTCTCTCTCTTCCCCTCCCCCCCTCTCTCTCTCTCTTCCCCTCCCCCCCTCTCTCTCTTCCCCTCCCTCCCCCCCTCTCTCTCTCTTCCCCTCCCCCTCTCTCTCTCTTCCCCTCCCCCCCTCTCTCTCTCTTCCCCTCCCCCCCTCTCTCTCTCTTCCCCTCCCCCCCTCTCTCTCTTCCCCCCCCCCTCTCTGTGTGGCATGTAGACAATGAATGCATGCTAAGTATGCTTGTTGGCATCACTGTCTTTTTTATGCTGCTTCTTTTTTTTTTTTTTTGAATTGTTATTTCTTTCTCTCTGTTTGATGTTTCTTCCACATTGCTTGTTTTGGTTCACTTTTGCAGGTGAGGGGAGGGATATGACTTTTTATTTGATCGGAAGGGTGGGGGGGGGGGGGAGGGGTGACTGTATCAAAATACTGAAACATACGGCAGCTGTTGTAGATCACTCAGGTCTTTGTTGTTGTGTGTGTGAGCACTTGTTAACTCCCTTGTTTGTTGATTTTAAATGGATTTTTTTCTTTTAATGAATGCACACATTGTGTGATTTTTCACGTATATTTTCCCCTTGTATTCTGCAGAACAAGAAGAATAGCAAAAGAAAGAGAAAAGAGGCGCCACCTTCCCATCAGGCCACACCAGTGCCTTCTGCTGGTCGTGAGAAAAAGGACGGCGCGACAGGCACCGCCAAAGACCGCAAGATATCGGAGTCCACCTCGAGCAGCCTGGCACCACCCCCAGAGAAGAAGAAGAAAGAGTCTGCCAAGGAGAAGAAGGAGAAACCGGCCAAGGAAGAGAAGAAGAAGGAGGAGAAGAAGAAAGAGGAGAAGAAGAAGGAGGAGAAGAAGAAGGAGGAGAAGGTGAAGGAGAAGAAGGAGGAAAAAGAGAAGAAGGAGAAGAAGCCGCGTGAGAGGAAGAGCAAGAAGAAGAAGGAGGAGGAAGAGGCTTTGCTGGACCCCACCAACAAGGATGCTGACATGGTCGCTTGCGGGTCAGTGACTCCCCTCCCGTAATCCTAGTCTTCCTGTAGCCCTATTCTTCCTGCAGTCCTATTCTTCCTGTAGCCCTATTCTTCCTGAGTCTTCCTGTAGCCCTATTCTTCCTGCAGTCCTATTCTTCCTGAGTCTTCCTGTAACCCTATTCTTCCTGCAGTCCTAGTCTTCCTGTAGCCCTATTCTTCCTGAGTCTTCCTGTAACCCTATTCTTCCTGCAGTCTTAGTCTTCCTGTAACCCTATTCTTCCTGCAGTCCTAGTCTTCCTGTAACCCTATTCTTCCTGCAGTCCTAGTCTTCCTGTAACCCTTATGGTGGCCCTGGATATACCCCCACCCCCTTCCCCCAGTCAAGTTTGGCAGATATATCGGAGACATTGTGTCTGTGTGTCCATCTGTTTATTTGTCCATGTGAAAAAAAAAATGAAAAAAAACAACCTTCGTCTTCAGAGTCAACATCTCAGTGTATATTCTGAAGTGTATATTCTGAGTTTGATTCTTTTGCAACCAAACTTGGTATGTTGACGCGTCACCATTTAGCCAGATTGTGATTCTTTTGCAACCAAACTTGGTATGTTGACGCGTCACCATTTAGCCAGATTGCTTTGCTGTTTCTAAGGTCCCAGTCACAGTAAGCGAGAGCTGATCTACTCAGAATCTGACTTTTTCACTCCTATTCACTGAACTGCTGATCCTTTTACAAGCAGAGTGAGTTTGGTGGGACACCGTCACCAGCAAGAGTGTCTTGTGCAAAGGCTAGGTTGCTGTGTTCAGGATCAACTTAAGGTAGTCGCAGAGTTACAAAATCTTTATCAACTGTTTGTCAGTCTTATATTTTCTGCACTGCTGATCTCTTTGCAACCAGACTCGGTGTGTGGACTAATGATCAGGCCAAGCGCAAACAAGGTGCAGATAACTGTATGTATACAGTGACAATACCACTGTGGCATTTAGTATCAGTGGCCACACTGTGCAGTGGTGGGGGGGGGGGGGTAGGGGGGGGTGCATTTTGTGGCACAGGGCAACAAACCTATATCTCTGCTTCCCCTCCCATGAACACAACGCACAGTGCTCAAAATAAATTCAGTCTAGACTGTGTGCTGTGTGAGTTTGACTGTACCTGACTGTATGTGTGACTGACTTGCAGTTCCTGGCTGTGTACCTGACTGAGTGTTTAAGTTTGACTGTACCTGATTGAATGTGCACCTGACTGTATGTGTAACTGACTCGCAGTTCCTGGCTGTGTACCTGACTGAGTGTTTACCTGAGTCTTGGTACCTGTATGTATTCCTGACTGTTTGTACCTGTGTGCATACGTGACTCTCAGTGCCTATGTCTGTACCAGATTGTGTGTGTATCTGAATGTGTATAGCTGAACTATATGTACCTCATTGTGTGTGTACCTAGCCATATGCGTACCTAAACGTACCTGATTGTGTGTACCTGACTGTATGTACCTGATTGTGTGTACCTGTGTACATGAATGTGCGTGCACATGACTGTGTACCTGTATATGTACCTGTACCTGAATGTGTGTGTACCAGACTGTATGTACCTGTGTGTGTACTTGACTGTATATTGTACCTGTGTGTACCCGATTGTCTGTGTATCTGACAGTGTGTGTACCTGTGTGTATCTGACTGCATCTACCTGACTGTGTGTACCTGACTGTGTGCGTACCTGATGTTCA
>OY757553.1:17615048-17653242 GCA_963584105.1 Alviniconcha strummeri
GCTTCTGCCAGCCCCCCCCCCTTCTGTTTCTGCCACCCCCCTTCTGCTTTTGCCAGCCCCCCCCCCCCCCCTTCTGCTTCTGCCAGCCACCCCCTTCTGCCAGCCACCCCCCTTCTGCTTCTGCCAGCCACCCACTTCTGCCAGCCACCCACTTCTGCCAGCCACCCCCTTCTGCTTCTGCCAGCCACCCCCTTCTGCTTCTGCCAGCCACCCCCTTCTGCCAGCCACCCACTTCTGCCAGCCACCCCCTTCTGCTTCTGCCAGCCACCCCCTTCTGCTTCTGCCAGCCACCCCCTTCTGCCAGCCACCCACTTCTGCCAGCCACCCACTTCTGCCAGCCACCCCCTTCTGCTTCTGCCAGCCACCCCCTTCTGCTTCTGCCAGCCCCCCCCCCCTGCCAGCCCCCTTCTGCCAGCACCCCCTTCTTCTTCCAACAGACACCTCCCCTGTACCCCCCCTCCCCCAACCCCCTGCTTCGGACCAACACCCAGTGCTGTAGGTAGATGCTGCCATCTATATTGTGACGCTGTGTTTTGTGAGCATGGGCTTGTGCCAAGGTCCCTGCTCGTCTGCCCCGCTTCTGAAGACTTCTAAAGACTTCTAAAGACTTCTAAAGACTGCTGGCACTGCACTGCAGAGAGGTACTGCTGCAGAGCACAATCCCGGCAGTTGGCAAATCATAGGGGTACACAGCCAGGTGTGTGATGCACACGGGATAACAAATAGTGATGGAAAGGGGTACACAGCCAGGTGTGTGATGCACACGGGATAACAAATAGTGATGGAAAGAGGTCGGTGTATTGTACTTCTTTTTAGCATGAATTCAGTAGTTTTGTTGAAGTCATAGTATTGCTTTCACCATTACAATTATCATCATCACTCACTGACGAAGCTATTCCTTTTGAAGTGGCAAGCCGTACCAGGTTTATCCAGCCATTTTGATGACTGCAGGAATCATGTTTGTGATGTGTGTTTTTCAGCTACAAGTCTCGCCGTGAAGTGGCCAATGACATGAAGTTGATCTGGATCAACTGTGAGACGTTCAATGAAGACGACTCCGAGGTGGGTCAGGCGGGTCACAATCTGCACAGGGTCTTCACGCAGAAGTGGAAAGAGATGTTCCCCGATGACGTCTTGTGAGCAGGCATGCAAGGGCACAGAACTTTTCCCGGATTGCTTGCTAGCGTTCGCACGAAAAGAAAGAACTTATTCTTGCTGGAGTCTTGTCAGGGGTGCATATCTTTTTTTGTGTGAATCACATCATGTGAATGTTTACGCAGTTGGAGAAACAGTTCACCGATGACCCCGCGTTACTGTGTACACAACAGGTCAAACAATACCCTGTTGTCACCCTGTGAATGTGTACACAACAGGTAAACAATACCCTGTTGTCACCCTGTGAATGTGTACACAACAGGTAAACAATACCCTGTTGTCACCCTGTGAGTGTGTACACAACAGGTAAACAATACCCTGTTGTCACCCTGTGAATATGTACACAACAGGTAAGAAAATACCCTGATGACACAATGTGAGTGTGTACACAACAGGTAAAAAAATACCCTGATGACACAATGTGAGTGTGTACACAACAGGTAAAAATACCCTGATGACACAATGTGAGTGTGTACACAACAGATAAAACAATACCTGCTGACATCATGTGAGTGTGTACATAACAGGAGAAACAAATCCCTAATAACACCGTGTCAGTGTGTATACAACAGCTAAAACAATACCCTGATAACACCCCGGGAGCATCAGCATGGAGGAAGAGAACTGTCCGACAGCAGCACGTTAGCATTAGCACTAGGGGAAAGAACGTTTCAGTAATGACAACATGAGAGAACTTCAGGATGAAAGACTGTCTTTTGCTGGTGTATGGTGAAAAGCCTCCACAAAATGAGATTACTTGCCCTCAGTGAGATCATGGGAAAAGGGGGACGGGGATCGAGTGTTCCCACACAGCATGTCATTGGCTGTGGCCCTTAGAGGTGGAGAGAGCTCCCCCCACCTCCCATCCCCAACTGCCCCCGCACCCCCCGACCCCCAAGTCTCATTACTTTTTAGCAAAGAGGGAAACACGGATTTCCTAGATGGCACAAGTTATGTGGCTTTTTGTGCACAGGAAAGAAACTCATTTTTCTTGGTCAACAATGCATGAGTATTCAGTCAGCAACTTGAATGCTCTTCACACACAGCTCTCAGTCTGTGATTCAGGGAGAGGTGACAGGAACTTTTCTGTGATCACACATGCAGACAAGATGCAGGGGTTATGGAGGTGAAGAAGCCAGGTCAGGGTTCCCACGGAGCTGGCGCACACCACGCGCCGACCCCTGGCTCCTGGCTGCTGGGGTTGGCAGTGAAAACTCGATGGCGAACACCTTCATCTGTCTGTCTGTGACTCTCACCAGGGGTCAATCAGGATCGTTTAATTTTCAGCTTTCTGCAGTTGTTTCAGTCTTGAGAATGGTTTGTAGATGGTGGTGAATGGTTTGTAGATGGTGGTGAATGGTTTGTGGTTGGGAGAGAACAGTTCACTGGTTGTAGTCAATGGTTTACTGTTCGTAGTGAATGGTTTACAGTTGGTAGCAAATGTGTTGCAGTTGATAGTGGATGGTTTACACTCTTACAGTTGGTAATGAATGCTGCACACACAGATCAGCTGGGATGATTCAGACAAAGTGAATGGCACAGTCCTGTTGCTAGTGTGGAATAGGGAAATTGCAGGTTCAATGGATTTTGAAGATCGTGAATTTAATTTTGTGCTTTTGCCATTCAAATTTTGGTTGATATATTAGTTTTGCCCACTTTGTTCTTGATGCCATGTCTGTTGAGTTACCCCTGCCCTTTGTTTTGTTTTGTTTTTTACCATGTCTGGCATCACTAGTGGATCAGATGAAAAAGGTGCTTTAGTTTCAGACAATGATGGTCGTCATGTTGACGAGTTCTGATGTGTTCAGCACAGCTGTGCCACCCATCCCAAAAGGGGCGTGTTTTTTTACTGCTGGTGGATGCTGGACAAACTTTGCACCTTTTTGGAGATTGGGTTTGCCCCTGCTCCCTCCACCCTGGGTCCTTGGTGTTCAGTGAGCACTGTCCACCCTGCATCCTTGGTGATCAGTGACCATTGTCCACCCAGCGTCCTTGGTGTTCAGTGAGCACTGTCCACCCTGCATCCTTGGTGATCAGTGACCATTGTCCACCCTGCATCCTTGGTGTTCAGTGAGCACTGTCCACCCTGTGTCCTTGGTGTTCAGTGAGCACTCTCCACCCTGCGTCCTTAGTGTTCATTGAGCACTGTCCACCCTGCGTCCTTGGTGTTCAGTGAGCACTGTCCACCCTGCGTCCTTAGTGTTCAGTGTGCACTGTCCACCCTACATCCTTGGTGTTCAGTGAGCACTGTCCACCCTGCATCCTGTGTTCAGTGAGCACTGTCCACCCTGCATCCTTGGTGTTCAGTGAGCACTGTCCACCCTACATCCTGTGTTCAGTGAGCACTGTCCACCCTGCGTCCTGTGTTCAATGAGCACTGTCCACCCTGTGTCCTTGGTGTTCAGTGAGCACTGTCACCCTGCATCCTGTGTTTAGTGAGCACTGTCCACCCTGCATCCTGTGTTCAGTGAGCAGTCCACCTGCATCCTGTGTTCAGTGAGCACTGTCCACCCTGCATCCTTGGTGTTCAGTGAGCACTGTCCACCCTACATCCTGTGCTCAGTGAGCACTGTCCACCCTGTGTTGTGTCCTGTGTTCTGCGAGCACTGTCCACCCTGTGTCCTGTGTTCAGTGAGCACTGTCTACCCTGTGACCTTGGTGTTCTGTGAGCACTTCTGGATTACCTGCATAGTGCTTCATTTTAATGATCACTGCAGAATGTCTGCCTGAGCTAAAACAAACCAAAAGATGCTCCTGTGAAGTCTTATTGTTTGAGGTGGCTGCAGAGGTGAAGCTGTGTGTTGTGTTTGTACTTGATGTATGATGTGTTGTGTTTGTACTTGATGTATGATGTGTTGTGTTTGTACATGATGTGTGATGTGTGTCATTTATTCATCAGCTGTGTGTTAGTTACAATACATTGCTGCTGATATGTTTGTGCACTGTCTCATCCCCCCCCCCCACACACACACACTCTCCCCCCACCCCCACACTGTCTCTCATCCCCCGAACCCCCCATCCCCTCAAGACCCGGCCTTCCATTCCCCCCCTGGTGTGTTATGCTGTACAGCACCAGCACTGTCTGCGCGGCAAGACTCAGAGCTGAGGAAGAGGTGGGGCTGGCACTTTAAGGTACTGTAATGGTGGCAGTGCTGACCCTGCAGTGTCAGGTCGTAGGCTGGACACTTTGTGCTGGGGGTGGGGAGGGACTGTAATGGCGGCAGTGCTGACCCTGCAGTGTCAGGTCGTAGGCTGGACACTTTGTGCTGGGGGTGGGGAGGGACTGAATGGCGGCAGTGCTGACCCTGCAGTGTCAGGCCATAGGCTGGACACTTTGTGCTGGGGGTGGGGAGGGACTGAATGGCGGCAGTGCTGACCCTGCAGTGTCAGGTCGTAGGCTGGACACTTTGTGCTGGGGGTGGGGAGGGACTGAATGGCGGCAGTGCTGACCCTGCGGCATCGGGTTTTGGGCAGTGGGCTGGTGCTGTGTTTGTGGAGCAGGCTGAAAGAGTGCTTGATGAAACCAAGAGTGACAAGAACATATCATTTGTTTCCATTTTCTGTGCTTGTGTGTGTGTTTCGGGGGGTGGGGGTGGGTTCAGTGTTCAGCTGTGTGTGAATGGTCTGTGCAGTAACTTGTCAGAATCAACATCTGTCACCCTGTGTGTCATTGCCTTTTACTCAAATTACAGTAGGCCCACATGTGTATTTTAATCTGACTTTGTCACTCACTTCCCAGTATTTACTGGTCACCAATATGATTGTGTGTGGAGCATCTGCTCTAACTGTAAGGTGAAGCTTTTTTCCCACTCTAGGATCTGTGTGCCAGAACACAGTGTCAGATATTTGTGCTCCACAGTTAGTTGTGATAATGTGTTCAGGTCATGTTGTGCACTCCTGTATGGCACTAGAGGTCAGAGATCAGGGGTCATGTGCTGGGGGAGCTGTGAAAGGGGGTCACAGTGTCCAAAATCAGCATAATGTCTTTGGCTGGCAGAGAATGTCTTCAGCTGGCAGAGAATGTCTTCGGCTGGCAGAGAATGTCTTCAGCTGGTGGATAATGTCTTCGGCTGGCAGAGAATGTCTTCAGCTGGTGGATAATGTCTTCAGCTGGTGGATAATAATGTGTTAAGCAGATGGAGGGAACATGGAGGAAGCTGTTTCTTGAAGTTACTTTGAAAGTTCTGTTGCTTTGAGGATATGCCTTCTTTCTTCTTTTTTGCTTTTTTAAATTTTTATCAAGTTCCAAGTCTTACAAAACTGTTCATACTTATTATGATGAAGTACTACTTTGGTTGTCTGCTGGCAATAATGTTTTTGTTACAGATGAAGTACAGGGTTATTTGGGCAATACGATATACTGTTAACTGGTCCCCGTGACTGGGTTATTTTTTTCACCTTGCAACATGCGTGGTTCTCTGACTTTCATGTTTGGCAGCTGTCCCAAGATTGTGAGTGGTGGAAACTGGTCTGTTTCAAGAGGAAACTGGTCGGTTTCAAGTGGAAACTGGTCAGTTTCAAGGTCTTTGGATCACTAAATCCCCCCACCCCCCTTTTTATCTTTTTTTTGTCTGTGGATAATTTCACAGTCAGCTATGTACAATTAATCATGTGATTTTGATTATGACTGTGTTGCTCTTTCATCCGGAGATGGAAGGAAGTGTGACGACAAAATCAGGGACAAAGATTTTGAAAACTGTTCCTGCTGCTGTGCTGCATGAAGCTGCGTTGTGCCATGACACACTAGTTTTAGCAGCAGACGCAAAACAGACATACTGCTATTTCATCTTCACGCTGTCCATGCATTCTGAACACAGGATCCTAATCAGGCGATTACGTAAACGTGGTTCCGTTGTCTGGTGTGTCTGCACCAGCCTGGAGTCGTGAGTCTTTTGATGGTGTTGTGCCAGACTCCACAGGCTTTGGATTTCATTGGAATCTACTGTTGTGTTTCACTTCCTGGTTTGTAGGGCTAGGATGGCTGTTTGTCAAGTTCTTAATGTCTTGCTTCATATTGAGTGTATCACATTCTAATCGTTGGTCGTCTGTCATAACTGCTAGTCCTGTCTGTGCTTCAGTGCCACTTAGTGTCCAGTTTATACACGTAGGAATCAAAAGAAAGCAGTGTGTTCTCTCCAGCTATTTTCATCTTCTTTCAAGCTTTGATTTTGTTCTGTCTGATAGTTTTCTCTTTTCTTTTGCATAATAATTAATAATAATTCATATGAATAATATAGCACTGGAGTTGTTTTGTTTGGTTGTGAACATATGTGTACAAAATAATAAACATGATGTGCAACTTAAACTTTGGCGGTGATTCCACCATTATAATACCACTTTGTTGTGATCTGTTCCTTGCTTTGTTGTGTTTTGTTTAAATAACACAAAACACATGTTGTCCCCCTTTGTGTCTGCTACTTATTTTGTGACTCATGCTTCATCACAATCAGTCGACTTGGGTATACCTACATATATACGTACATGTGGACACAAATCAAACTGAGCTTTGCTCTCCAATGGTGTATAGTTTCTACTTGCTGGATGCTATTGGTGTTAGACACAAGAAAACTGAAGGCTTTATATTTTGTGTGTAAACACCTCTCTCAGGCACACTGATTTATGATTACTCAGGCATTGCTTGAAGTCATGAGACAATGATCAATTGATGTTAATAAGTGGTACAATAAATAATGGATGATTTGTATATTTGGCCTTGTACATGCTCTTGTATGTTATCCTCCTGTGGAATATATATATGGACATTTTGATGGACCCAACAACCCCCATCCGCCCTTTTGTTGCTTTCTTTGTTTCAGTTTGTTGAAATAGCCTGTACCAGTGTGTGATTTCCTGGAGCATAATTGTGGGTGTGCGAATGTAAGCTTGTTCTTTTGGACACACACCTTTACTTTAACACCTTCGCAAAGATCTGATATGATGGGAGAGTTTTGTTCCATGTTCTATTTGGTCATAATGTCAAGTTGTTTTAGAGAGTCATTTTTTGATCTGGGTTTGTGTGCGAGTCTCAGTGTGTGAATGAAACTAACCAAGACAACTGTCCTGTCTGTGCTGCTTTAACTTATAATAGGACCTGGAAGTTGCAATATTGACAGAGAGGACCACACTTTTAAACCACACTGACAAATCATGTGGATTCTTGTGCCTGTGTATAAGCTGTGAGCACACAAGGTGAGAGAGACATGCGGGCTGTAAGGGACATTGCTGCCTGAAGGCAGTCGGTCCGACACTCCACCATGCCATTACCTCCCTCTCAAAGTACCCCTCAGGAAGTAACCGTCTGGAAGTACCCTTCTGGAGTACCCTGCTGTTCCTTGTGCTGCTGCCTAATGTCTGCTTTCCCTTCACACCTGTCAGTTTCAGAGCATAGCCACAGCAGTGAAATGAGTAAGTGACCTGTGTCATGATTAGCCGGTAGTGCAGAACCCAAGACAGCAGTGAAATGAATAAGTGACCTGTGTCATGATTAGCCGGTAGTGCAGAACCCAAGACAGCAGTGAAATCAATAAGTGACCTATGTCATGGTCAGCTGGTAGTGCAGAACCCAAGACAGGAGTCAAAACGTGGACTTGAAGTGCTGAGTAGGGCACCAGTGAGAAGGGGATGTTTCCACTTGTACCTGGTGAGGGGGGGGAGGGGGGGGGGGTTGAAGATAAAAGATTCAGAACTGAGCTAATAAATCTAAACTGAAATGAGATTAAGACAGCAAATGTGTCCTGGTTTTAGTGGGTGCTCATTTTCCTACCGGTTTTCACCAGAGTCCCAAGCATTGCTGCTGCTGGTGCAATGGTTGGCGACCACCCTCCCCCTGCTTTCTGTCTGCTGTCCTGTCCTCACGCCTGTTTGTGTGCCAGGCTTGGATGTGTTGCGTGCTTGCTGTGCAGCTTTCTGGACTGTGTTATTATCATTTTGTGGTGGGAGGAAATATCCTCAATATCATGGATGTCTATTTCTTAGTGTTTGGTGCATGGTTTCTCATTGAGGTTGTGTTGCAAAGCTTAGAGGCCTGTGCAAATGCGTTGGTCCTTGTAACTGTATATGTTCATGTTAGTCTTTGTAATATCAGATTAATAGGATTCTTTGAAGTTCATGTTTCTACTAGTTATGAAAGGTTTTCTCTGCCAGGTGTTTGCGCCATGAGTCAATGCCATCATTGCAAAGAAGGGTGGCAGTTTGTGTCGGCCGTGTTCGACAGAGAACCCAAAGCAGAAGGAAACTCTGGAACTGCTGGGTTATAACTACAGATATATGAGATTTCTATTCATTGCCAGGATATTTGATTTGGTTTTGTCCAATGAACAAACTGTAAATGTGTGTTCTTTATGTCAGAATAAGTACCTCTTTTTGTGTGTAATTTTATGTTTTAAATCAATGTCAACAATTTGTTGTATGTTATAATCTTACATTTGCATGGACGTCTGAATAAACCTAGAAAGATTTTGTGTGTTTGTGTGTGTGTGTTGTTGTTGCTGTAAAGGTAAAGGACCCCAGACCTATACTTTCCCCAACCACTTTACCCCCCCCCCCCTTCTCAAGTATGCATACACACACACATATGTGCACATGTATAAAATGTTATCTGAGACTGCACATGTACTGCAACTTAAGAACCCACTGTGCACCTCCTGGCATCCAAACCATCAGCCACATCATGGTCCATCACTCTTCCTTACCATACACATCCAGGGTCCATCACTCCTTATGATGCACATCCATGGTCCATCCCTCCTTACCATGCACATCCATGGTCCATCCCTCCTTATGATGCACATCCAGGGTCCATCCCTCCTTACCATGCACATCCATGGTCCATCCCTCCTTACCATGCACATCCAGGGTCCATCCCTCCTTACCATGCACATCCATGGTCCATCCCTCCTTATGATGCACATCCAGGGTCCATCCCTCCTTACCATGCACATCCAGGGTCCATCCCTCCTTACCATGCACATCCAGGGTCCATTGCTCCTCTTTACCATGCACATCTATGGTCCATCCCTCCTGACCATGCACATCCATGGTCCATCCCTCCTTACCATGCACATCCAGGGTCCATTGCTCCTCTTTACCATGCACATCTATGGTCCATCCCTCCTGACCATGCACATCCAGGGTCCATCCCTCCTGACCATGCACATCCATGGTCCATCCCTCCTTACCATGCACATCCAGGGTCTATTGCTCCTCTTTACCATGCACATCTATGGTCCATCCCTCCTGACCATGCACATCCATGGTCCATCCCTCCCACCATGCACATCCAGGGTCCATTGCTCCTCTTTACCATGCACATCTATGGTCCATCCCTCCTGACCATGCACATCCAGGGTCCATCCCTCCTTACCATGCACATCCAGGGTCCATTGCTCCTCTTTACCATGCACATCTATGGTCCATCCCTCCTGACCATGCACATCTATGGTCCATCCCTCCTGACCATGCACATCTATGGTCCATCCCTCCTGACCATGCACATCCATGGTCCATCCCTCCTGACCATGCACATCCATGGTCCATCCCTCCTTACCATGCACATCCAGGGTCCATCCCTCCTGACCATGCACATCCAGGGTCCATCCCTCCCACCAAGCAGTCAGCACTACTGCCTCAGGCAAGGACAGTGGCAGAAACGCTGGGAGTGACACCACCAGAGCATGGCAGTGGTTTTCGGGGCCACAAAAACTGCGGGTATTTTTAAAATTATTATTAAGTGAGGACGGTCTAGGATGATGATGCTTAATGTCCTCAGATGTCAGTTGACATATTAGGGACAAGTTGTGACCAATGCTGAAGTATGGTTCAATAAATCTTTACGTCCACGAAAACCAGAAGGCTTTTTAGGACAGACAGCCCAGGACGGCCACCTTGACTCTCACACAGCTCCTGAACTATGAAACGGTCTAGGATGCATGATGGTGCTAAGAAGTACAGTACTGTTGCAAGAAACTTTAGCCTTCCCAAAATGCTTTTTATCCAGCAGGAAGATGAGGATTAACACACACACACACACACATGCATGCAAGAAAGAAAGAACTGAAATGGAAATCACGGACTAATTATTTTAAAATGTCATGCTGATTTTATTCTGAATTTAGGAAGCCATGAATGTGACTGACTGAAGAAAGTGGCTAGCTGGCCTAACGTCTGCTGGCAACGGCCTCTTTGGTGTCTTTGTGCCTCTGGGTAATTGGAGCATGCAACTCGCTTGCACAGATTTCAAAGGGGCCGGCCACAGCTCAGCCGCAACACTTGAATGACGTGTTTATTTGGTTTAAATTAAATTTCATACTTATTATAAGTATACTTATTTCTAGTGGGACAGTTGTGCAAGCTAGCTCGAGTTATGGGCCCTGAGTCCCCCCCCCCTTCTCCAGTCGGATGCTGCCTGCTGGCAGCGACTGGCCGGCGGTGCACGGCAGTATAAAAGACAGTGCCTGCCCTGTTTCTATCAGGGTTCCAGGCAAGATCAAAAGATCAAGAGATCTTAGAGGAGGGAGGTGGAGCTGGACCCTCAAGTTTGCCCAGAAGAGATCATGAGCAGGGAGGTGGAGCTGGGCTGAGCAAGTTGGGCGTCTTTTGCTTCGAGTTGTCCAAGTCAGGTTGTTCGTCAACAGCAGTGCCGCAATGGACATTGTCTTAGTAACTCTGTCCAGCACAGCAGTTGACTAGAAACAGCAACTGCGCAGTGCACAAGTCGCTGGGCAATGGCGAGGGGACACCGCCTTAACACTTCCATTGTTCTGGCGGCGCCGGGGTCCACGGTCTCTCCGGTCTTTTTCGGACGGTTTCTGCGGTCGAGCCTTCACTCTCTTGTCCCCTTCCCACTCTGTCCCCATCCCTAATACGCCAACTCGCCTCTGTGGATGTAAAGCAACATGAAAACTGTTTCAATTTATCCATAGTTCAGGAGCTGTATGAGGTGGACGTCCTGGGCTGTCCATCCTAACGAGCCTTCTGGTTTCCGTGGACGTAAAGAATTATTGAACTGTGCTTTGGCATTGGTCACAACTTGTCCCTAATATGTCAACTGACATCTGAGACATTAAGCATCACTTCATCATCATGTTTCTATCCAAGGTTCCAGGCGAGATCAAAAGATCAAGAGATCTTAGAGGAGGGAGGTGGAGCTGGACCTTGAAGTTAGCCCAGAAGAGATCATGAGTAGGGAGGTGGAGCTGAGCTGCAAAAGTTGGACTTCTCAGTTTCTCTTCGAGTTGTCCAAGTTGTTCGTCAACAGCAGTGCAACGGACATTGTCTTTACCGTGAATCTGCCCAAACACAGCAGTTGAAAAGCAATTGCGCAGTGCACAAGTCGCTGGGCAATGGCGAAGGGACTCACACTGCCTTAACTTGACACTTCCATTGTTCTGGCGGCGCGGGTCCACGGTCTCTCCGGCGGTTTTCGGGCGGTATCCGCGGTCGAGCCTTCACTGTTTCGTCCCCTCCCCCCCCCCCCCTCCCGTCCCTAACTGATAAGCCATCTCGCTTCTGTGGACGTAAAGCAAAATGGTCTGCTTCTATTACATAAAGGTATAGTTCAGGAGCTGTGTGAGAGTTGAGGTGGCCCGGTCCTGGCCCGGCTGTCCGTCCTAACGAGCCTCAGTTCTGGTTTCCGTGGACGTAAAGCTATATTGAACCATGCTTCGCGGCATTGGTCTCAGCTTGTTCCTAATATGTCAACCGACATCCGAGGACATTAAGGCAACACTACCTACCTGTTTCTATTACCGTAGTTCAGGAGCTGTGTTGAGAGTCGACTCAGTCAGTGACGGGTGGCCGTCCTCAGTGGCGAGTATATTAACCGTTTGCGAGGATGATGCTTATTAGGGACGGGGCCAAAAATTCCAATAATATCCAGGATTACTGCGTCTGATCATTAGATATTTATGGTGTGCGAGCCTTTTTGCTTGTTGCTTTACCGTAAGTCCACGGACTTAAGACGGGGACTGAGTGGGAAGGGGACGAGAGAGTGAAGGCTCGACTGACCGCGGAAACCGTCCGAAAAAGACCGTGGACCGCCGCCAGAACAATCGGCAGTGTTAAGGCGGTGTCTCCTCGCCATTGCCAGCCCAGCGATTTGTGCACTGCGCAATTGCTCAGTGTGGCAAGTCAATTGCTGTGCTGGACAGTCACTGAGACAATGTCCGTTGCACCGCTGTTGACGAACAACTTGGACAACTCAGTCGAAGCAAAACTATGTCCAACTTGCTCAGCCCAGCTCCACCTCCCTACTCATGATCTCTTCTCGGCAAATTTGAGGGTCCAGCTCCACCTCCCTCCTCTAAGATCTCCTATCTCGCCTGGAACCCTGTGCGAGACTGAAAAAGGCGGGTAAATAAGCCGCAACTGACTTGGTGTTTTACGCCCAGTCAGCCGTTGCGGTTATATCAGAGCGAAGAGAAAAAGGGGTGTGGCTAATATATATATCCCTACTGAAGGGGTGGTGGTGCGATGGGGTGAGGAACTCTGTTATATCTGCGACGTGTGCCAGAATGAATCTGAGCTCAGGAGCTGTGTGAAACTGAGTCGAGGTGGCCGTCCTGGACCCGAGGCATACGGTTTTCGACTATGGATGAGCAACACTCAAACAGAATGAATAAATAGCTGAAAATATACGATTAAAGAGGTAATTTTGAAGTATAGAAACAACAACAACAGCTCAAATAACGACAGCTCAGTAAATAATGTTAAATGCAAGTATACAAAGAAAGGAATATAATATAGCAGACGAAAATTACGAAACTAAAGTTATACAACTTGCAGCGCCATCTTGTGTTGGCGGGAAACTTTTTTTTCTCGTTCATCACATTTTCACGCGTGTTGGCAGTTGTCTGTCCGATTACGGTACTCCGATTTCGACGAAACCTTAAAAGAGGGGCGAAACTTTGTTGACACACCTGGTATTTGGCCACAAACTCCACACCCATGTGAGTATTTTTCAAGTGGGCAACATCGATATTACCACTTTTTGTTTGCGTGGAAGTTGGCCTACAGTGAGTTTTGTCTTGACCCTGTCCGGTATGTTTCTGATTGCTAAATGACTGAGCGAGTGAAAAAGGTGGAACTACTGGCTCCACATCACAACCACTGTACCAGAAGAACCAAAGTTCATGCCTCGCTCCCCCCCCCCCCCCAAAAAAAAAAGGGGGGGGGAAGAGTGAACAAGTCATAGTTTCTTGGTTATGGTTAGCACCAATTGCAGCATGTAGACTTTTGTGTGTAGAAAAAGGACTTAAATGCCCCTTCCAGCATCCCAGTAATAAAAGGGAGAGGTGGGGACTGTACAGGGATTAGGTAGTGGCAGCTAAAATTTAAATTTTACAACAGCAATTTAATTTATGCATTTT
The DNA here is from genome assembly GCA_963584105.1 of Alviniconcha strummeri. Lineage (NCBI taxonomy): Eukaryota > Metazoa > Mollusca > Gastropoda > Provannidae > Alviniconcha > Alviniconcha strummeri. The sequence continues at coordinate 17,628,569 of OY757553.1, forward strand.
CAGACAGGCCATATTGATACAAGAAAATGAAGAAAAAACAACAACTGTTTATCTTAATTCCAAAGATATAGCCATTTGAAAATACAGTTTTGCGCGACAATAAACAGTTTATTACATTTTCTCAAATTTACCCCCCCTATAGTGGTTCTCATGAACATGGGAGAATCCAAATACTTACACTTTTTAAAAGTATACCTTGGTTGCACTTTGTCACAGCTAAATCATATGGTCAGCAAAGAAAGATGAAACAGAGGCAGAGGGCTGAAGTTGCTCCAAAAAGCAATTCCGAACTTGCTGATTTGCATGAAACAGCACTTTTGACACCACACAGTGGGTAACATATGGCAATGACAGCTTTCCCAATGGATTTACGAGCAGTCTTTGCACTTATCTTTTTCTAAGCAGCTCTGACTCTTACTTTTAAAGTTACAGGGTCTTAAAGTTGGCAAAATCTTCAATTTGCACAGCAGAAAAAACACAAATATGTGGGTTGCCACACTTTAACTGGTAATTACTTGAAAACCACTACAGATACAGCAATGAAACTTGGCATGTACATTAAACTAAGTGTGAAGTACATTTGCAGTTATTTTGAGAGAGACAGATCTTAAAGCCTGCAAAAACTACACTTTTCACAGTGAAAAAAAGGACAAATCCAATGGTTTTCATACATTAACTCATAACTTTAAAACCACTACAGATACAGCCATGCAACTTTGCATGTACATTAAACTAAGTGTGAAGTACACTTGCAGCAGCATTTGCACTTATTTTGAGTGTTAGAGTCTTAAAGTCTGCAAAAACTTTTCACAGCAGAAAAAGGATGTGTATGCTATTCAGCCTATTGCTAAAGAAAACGTGGTACAACAGTATCACCTTTATCATCCATGAACATACAGGCCTACAACTGTACAAGGCTGTGATCTGGAGTCAGTTGACACAGTCTACAGGTGATTTTCCTGTAAATAGCATCTGAGTGCTTGATATCTGCCAAATAAATTCCTGGGAGATTCAACAAAGAACGAACAGCCAGACAATGATAAAGGTGCAAGTTGCAGATTCTTGGCAAACACAGCTGCGGAGGAGATTTCAGTGTAATCTTCAGAGCATGGCCACCTGTACACAACAACTCCATCTTTACTGCTGCCTTCTCCAAGAAACTATTGCCTCTTCCTCACTGATGACCCTGGTGACTTCACTGATAAAGAAATCTGCTACATTGTAGACTGCCACGATGTCACCCTCCTGTTGAAATCTGAAGCTGGTTTCAGACTCAGGTTCATCAGGTTCTGATTTATCCTCTGGTTCAGAGTCGACATCTCCTGGGGCAGACTCCTCTTCCACTTGTTGACATCTCTGCTGGCAGCTGCCATGGCCATGAAGAGGTGGAAGTTCTGGAACTGGAAGTGGCTCGCCTCCAAACAGCTCCTTCAGTCTGTTGACCATAAATACCGCAGACGAGAAAGCAGCACTGTCTTGACCAGATCTGTCTTGAGAAGTTGCTGGAAGAATGCAGTCTCATCCAAAGTCTTGGATCCCTCGTCATTCAGGAGAAGCAGCTGCACTAACAGTCGGTTGTCCACTTCAACCAGAGGAAGGTCTTGCCGGCATCCTCTCCCAGTTGCCAGGAAAACGGCCTTCAATTTGGAAAACTGGTCATCATCTGCAGAAAAACATCAACACAGTTTTGTTGTTTCTGTTGATCTTGATTGAGAGAATGATCTACGGCCTACAGTATAAATAATTAATAATAATCATTATCACTCAGGCCATAACTCTTATCTGTTATGATTTTATCATCACTTATCACAATATCAGACTGCCTACCATTAGCAAAGCAGAAATCCACTTTTAATTTTGAACTAGAAATGCTGGTCAACGTCCTATTAAAGTCTGAGAATTCAATTACGATCGTTGAAAAACGAAAAAGACTTTAATATTTAACAGAGTTCAACTTCAAGTGCAGAAGTTATGAGGTTGACTATGTTTTCTCAGCATCTTAGTTACCTCCCCTGATGAAGAACTTCGATCACGAAAACAGCCATCGCCACGAATTTACGTCAAAGGTTCATCCCCCCCCCCCCAAAATAATACTGTTCCAGAAGACATCAGAGAATGTATTTCAATGACTATTTTTGTGAAATTTTGGCAATATTTAGGAGAACAAGCAAGTGATTGACAACTTCCAGTTAGTCGTATTTGTAAACAAAGACAGAACTACGAGTCGGTCGAGAAAATCATAAGATTTTAGGAAATCCTGCAAGAATGAATCAAAATATCATATAAAAATGCTAAATTATGAGATCAACTATCACCAAATTCAGTAAACAGGAGCCAGGTGAGGAGAATACTCACGAATCATGTGCCAAAACTCGGCAGTCGAGTCACAAAAACTCCACACGGTTGATGCCATCTTGGATGAACTCAGTTTGAAAAAAGCACCTTCATTGCGGTCTTTTATTGGCTTGTGAACGACCCACTGGTCATCAGTCCATTAGCCCCATACCTCATTCGAAAGGGTACGAATTCAGCTTCATTTTGAGGGTGGATATTTTAGACGTTTGAGGGCGTTTTGCAGTTTAAAATTAGAGTGTTTTTTGCGAGTTTCTGACTAAAATGCGTTCTATTGACCAGAGATGTTTGTAAAAGACCACGGCATTTACACCACTGGAATTGGCATTTAATTTCCGATCCAGTGATGCCACATGTTGCTGTGTACAATGCGTATGGCTTTGTCACTGAGCGGATAAACACATCAGCTGTTTTCATTCATGTCTCGGACCACATGATCGGCATCGGACAAACGGCAAATACCTCCCGTAGAAAATCAACTGCCGATTTTTCGAGGTACATTGCATGCAAACATAAAAACAAACATAAGAATGTGAAGAAAACGTTCTTTTTATTCATATAAATTCCAAGAGGATACATTCAGAGACTGTGGAGAAATTAGTGACCGAAATACAGTAAAATTGAGCAATGTTCCCACATAGGCGATGAGAGGCTGCCGCTACCTACAGGGATGAAAGTGATTTACAGGGCTTACAAAAGTTGAAGAAAGAATTGTCAACTGAAAACAAATGCAACAGCTATTGCAGAATATGAAATAGGATACCAAGCTCAGAAGGTAGTGATCTCATTCAAATTTACTCCCTGTAATCCAGAAAGGCCAGCACTGTACTTGTCAAAGTAGTTATTGTTAATAATAGGTAAACAAAAAAGTGTTTAAAAACTTTTACTGCCTTAATAAGTTAATTGGTCATTGAGAAAATACACTAGTCTTGTCAGTCATGCTTGCAAAATGTTAAACAAAAACCAAAAAAACTTGTCATTATTACTCTCTTCTTTTTTTTACCACCCCCACCCCCTTGTAATTATTATTATTATTATATGCAAAGACTGAAAGAATCATATAATTTTTTAGCCAGTGTGCCATGAGCACAAAAGGTAGAAGAGAAAGAAGGGGAAAAAACAAGAAATAAATTCTTCAGAAGCAAATACAATTCCAAACTCTCAATATAACATTAATTTTGGCTGATGGCTCGCTTTTATTTTGTTTTGTCTAGATGAGCAGATCTACTATATAAAAAAATAAAAATATTGGTCGTTATTGCATCGTCTGCTAGCTAAATCAGAGTTATTGTCCTTGACAAGAACAACAAATTTATATTTTTTAAATCATTCACTTGCTAAATTTCCTTTAAAAAAATTCACTGTTGAGAACATACATCATACATCACATTTTTGTCAATTCGGATTTACGGGGAAAGAAATTACTACTTTTACAGCGGTTTGCATTTCGGAGGAACTAATGAGAAGATAACTCTGTAATGTTCAAACTACGACCAGACCACAACGAATCTGCTTCAATTGCATCCAGAGAGATGTAAACAGCACAAAAATACAGTTATGGTTGTGTTGGAAACTTACTTAGTTATCACTAAAATAAAAAACTTACCACGGTTTCTTTCCAGTTCCTCCAGGGTGAGCATCTTTCGCGCCTCTCGCGTAGTCGCAGACTTTAGCGATCGCGCAACTCGAGCAGGCAACAAAATCTATGGGGTCTCCAATTTCCGTTGCACAGGAACGTTTACAAGAACTCACTTCCGTATCAAACAATACACCGTTTTAAAGAGCGAAAATTCGTCTTTCCAGTGATACCAAATTCAATATGGTGCATTCAGACTTTCTTGGTGTAAATTTAAGGTAAAAATGAACGTGTTTTTGGACTCAATTTTTGCTGCAGTCGAAAACGAATTTTAACGAATTTTATAATGGATAAATCTACGGGAATTCCTCTTTCAAAAAAGTATAACTTCATGTCTGTACGTTTTTCTTGTAAAAGTTCCCAACGGTTTTCCGAACGCAACCGTTTTCCGACCTCGCTCATCTGACTTTCAATGTCAGAACCACGCTCGGTTTCTGACCGCTTGGTGTGTTCATTAAAACTTCTTCCAAACTCACAATACATCATTCACGCACAAAATAATGGCATCAACAGGTCGTAAAGAGATCGTTTTTTGCGTGACAGTAGTTTTTATTGACAAACTGCACAGAACAAGGCAGATATGACAAGTTGAAAATGAGCAATATTTGCCTCGCGACGACCATGTTACCCAGCATTAAAGAGAGGCTGGTCCTACCTACTTACATGGACTGCAATGACCTACCCAGTGACCTAATTTGACTTGTCAACAAAAAGTTTCATGAAGGTGTTCCAACGTGCCAAGAGGACACCCCACCTCACACTGTCAATTTGCCATGTCCTGTTCTTGGGCACAACTTCAGAGTCAGAATCAAACATATTTTGCAGCAACCTGGTCAATGTCCTCTGACTGGGGCCACTTGAAAATATTGTCCTTGCCAGTGCTTGTCATGAAAGTGACATCAGCAAAGTCTGGGTTATGGACTTGTAGTACCAGCCCAACATAGAAATCTCTGTCGTAGAAGACAGCCACAGTCTGGCCTTGCTGTGAAAAGTTAAAGCTGAAGTCTCCCTCTTGGAGTTGTTGGGATGCCTCGTCTTTTTCCGATCCATTCCATCTCCAGACCTTTGTTGAGGAATGATGAAATGTCATTGTTGGTCTTCTTTGATTCAATATCCAGCCGGTAGAGGCAAATCTGTATCAAGTGGCCAACATTTTGTGTAGGTACACCTGCATTGATGCTGACTTCATCAAACAAAGTTTGAATGGAAGCAAGTGAACATCCAGTATCCTCTCTAAGACCATGCAGCTGCAGCAGGAGCTTGTTGTTCATTGAACTGTCAGCTTCAGTTTGTCTTCCAAACTTGGCCGACCCCTTGGTCTCTTAACCCCAACTTGACTTTGAAGGGTGTTGAACTGATCATCATCTAGTGGAGCAAAAGACAGAGAAAATGTTGCCACTCACAGAAAATATAGTAATAATAACTAAAATAGACATTTTTCACTCGCTCCTGCTGATAGCGATACTGTCCCATTTTTTTTTCTCCCTTTATGTTGTCATTACTGCTGTTGCTGCACCTGCTTTGTGTGTGTGTGTGTGTGTGTGTGTGTGTGTGTGTGTGTGTGTGTTTTACCTTATTTTTGTTCTTTGTGTTGTCTGTTTGGCTGTCTGTGTGTGTGTTACACCATTGCATAGTCTGCATATATTAACTTAGCATTTGTGTGTATGCCTGGTGTATGTAAGTCCATGCACTTAAAAACTGAATTAAAAGATGTTTAAAAAACAAACTAAAACTACCCCCCCCCCACCTCCCGAAAAAAATACATTTTTCTTACAAATTCTTTACTTGTACTTGTAGCCTACTATTGACTCGCTTGTACTGTTACAGGAGAGAGAAGTGGGGGTGGGGGGTGGAGATGACCACATGTCATCAAATGGTTTTAATCATCATTTACACCAAATAAAAACAAGTTTCACTTCATTTATCGAAACTTTATTGAGAAAATACAACTGCTTTGGTTGTGTCGTCTGCTATTAAGAGTGAGTTATCGTTCTTCATTTCACCGGCACTCCGGGGGGGGAAAATAAATATAAAATTACAGGCGTATTTACTGATGCTAAAAAAAAAAATGTAGTAGCTGCAACAACTATCTGTCTTTCCAATCAGGACAATACTGAAGAAGTAAAGCAGGTTTTAGAGAAGCCAGAGATCGATGAATGAGACCCTCTTCTTCGTACGAGTTTGTACATGTGCAACTTCCGGCCGATTGTTTTGGTCTACTTCAAACAGTAATTTCAAGAAACCAATTATTAATCAAACAAAAATATGTATGGGAATCAGAACCTAAACACTGTGTGAATTAAATATACCAGTTTCATGTGGGTTACTTATTTAACAGTGAGCATATAGCGTTGAAGTTGACACGAGTGCCACCGGTGGCCAAAGTGTCAGTTGTATTCGCCATGACTACCTTCAACATGTATGGGGTTCTCCCTTTTTCTTCCATGGACTTTCCAAGAGTGGTATTTCTGGATCATGTTATACATCATTTTAAAGAGCGATTTCTCCTCTTTTTAACGATATAGAGTTCTTTGAGAACTGACCACAGCCTCAAATTTGATTAAGCATCAAAGTAAATACGGCAACTTTAACTTGTAATTTTTAATTCAAAACCTAAACGCATCACTACAAAAATCACAGCGTGTCATATGCCAAGGTTTTAGCTTTCCATTGATATAAGGTTTATTCTGATTGGTCGAGATTCGGAGGATCAGTGACGCATTTTCTGGGGTACCCCAAATGCTTCGCAGGTCTGTTCACGTTCCGAAAAATGGCCACGCGTAGTTTAAAACGCGATACGCACCGAGCGTTTCAAACTACAGGAGTAAATCGATCACACTCTCACGCATAATAAGGATACAGATGGAAGGTAGAAAGATTGTTTTATTCATTCAATCATATTGCAAGCATGTGTATACATTATTTGTGGAGTTACAACGGGGCAAACTTGAGCAAACATCGGTGTGTTTGGGCATTGTCCTATACTGCTGTAGAACGAGTGGGCATACCTACTGGTAGAACATGAACTACACATCATGTTGTAGTCCATTGATGTTAGTTGTTACATATTAACATTTGTACATGCAATTGTTGTACAGAGATATTCTTTAAATTAAGTGAGTAAAGGGAAGATAATCACGTAATGTTCAAACTATGTGATGGGAAGACAACAAATTCGGGGTTAAAAAACACTGAGACAGATTTAAACTACACAAAAATATTGTTGCACTTGCAGCTGAATCAGATATTGAATTGGCTATCTATAAAACGAAAAACTTATCTAGGTTTCTTTCGAGATCTTCCAGGGTAAAAATCATGAGTGTCACTAGATAGATGCACATGTTCAACAGTTGGGAGAGAGTTTGGTAGGAGTCAGGCCCTTTCGGAACCTGACAGCAACACTGCCCAAAGCTGAAATCGTGCTTCTTTTATACGTTTGGGGTGCCAGCATGACCAGATGAGATGTACATCACTAAGTGAATCCAGTGGCAAAATCCTAAGTTTCACCTGCGTGGACTTGAGCAGGGAGGGGGTTTCTATTCAGCCTATTGGGCGGTTCAGGCGGGGTTGTTAACTCTCTTGACTTTTTCCCAGCATTGCTTAAGTCCCTTGGCTGCTTTTACTTCCAGTGCATACTTTCTTCACAATGGAAGGCGGTGACAGTGAATTTGTGAATTTTACACAGCCAACTTTCAACGACATTTTGGGAGGCCTGTAGTCAGAATGTGTCTGGCAACAAGCAATAACTTGTTGGTCGTGCTATAGGATGCCCCCAAAACACATTTTTTTCATGAAATCGTGATCTTCTGGTCAGCCAAAAAACAATGCAAAGACACTTGTTTTTCATCCTCCATCCCCTTTCCCCAGTCATTTTTGCAACTGCAACAGTGATGACATTTGTCTTGTTTTGCAATTCTAGGTTCAGCTTCCAATGTTATACACAGCGTGAAGCAATGCCTACTCAGAAATTGGCCTGGAAGTGACACTGTGACCTCTTGCGACTTCTTGCGCGAAAGATTACAAAGGGCATTCACTTGTGCAAACCAGCTTCACTGAACCGCCCATTAGGAACAAGGGTGAGGCGAACAAGGCACCAGTCTGCAGGAGCCCAAGTTCCCAACCTTCAAAGTTGAATAATCCAACATCTTCACATCTACTGATCATTTGCTGTCTCCAACTTGGTTAAAGATTTGACAGAACAATAGAGCTAGCAGTAGCAGTGCCCAGACCTGCAGTAAACTATGCATCTGAATTCAGCCTACTCTTTCTGTTAGATACAGACCTAATTATCTTTTTTTTTTTTTTTTTTTTTTTAAATGTCGTACTTGTTTTGGTTTTAGTTTTCTCCACAATAGCAATTATACTCGATAGTGTGACAATAGCAGTTATACTCGATAGTCTTTATTTTTTTTCATACTTTTGTTCGCATTGAAAATTAGATTGAAGGAGAGAGCCACTTTGCACAGTGCTTTACTCCTGTTCCAGCTTGTAACGGTCTCTCTGTTTACCTGTGCACAATCCCTCCAGTTCAGATTTGGTGCTCTTATGCATGTTGAAGCACTTGCATAAAAATGTGGACCCCTGCTGCACAGACTTATGAAATTATAAAAGAAAACTTGGACTGACAGTAGTTAGATACTGGGAATGTTTTGAAGATGGTGAAGATACCCTTTTATATAGTTTCAGATCGCAAGACGGGGGGGTGAGTCTATCCCTAGACTTGTGTAAAATAGGGAGGTGATTAAGAACAGTATTGGTAATTGAAACTCACAGTTGGACAGTATTATCAGGACTGCAGAGGAGGTGGTTGAGCTAACTCACAGCTGGACAATTTTGTTCAGGTCTACCAAGGAGGTGGTAGAGCTAACTCACAGCTGGACAATGTTGTTAGGTCTGTCAAGAAGGTCACTGAGCTAACTCAGCTGGACAATGTTGTTAGGTCTGCCAAGAAGGTCACTGAGCTAACACAGCTGGACAATGTTGTTAGGTCTGCCAAGGTCACAGCTAACTCACAGCTGGACAATGTTGTTAGGTCTACCGGGAAGGTCACTGAGCTAACTCACAGCTGGACAATGTTGTTAGGTCTGCCAAGAAGGTCACTGAGCTAACTCACAGCTGGACAATGTTGTTAGGTCTACCAAGAAGGTCACTGAGCTAACTCACAGCTGGACAATGTTGTTAGGTCTACCAAGAAGGTCACTGAGCTAACTCACAGCTGGACAATGTTGTTAGGTCTACCAAGAAGGTCACTGAGCTAACTCACAGCTGGACAATGTTGTTAGGTCTACCAAGGTCACTGAGCTAACTCACAGCTGGACAATGTTGTTAGGTCTGCCAAGAAGGTCACTGAACTAACTCACAGCTGGACAATGTTGTTAGGTCTGCCAAGAAGGTCACTGAGCTAACTCACAGCTGGACAATGCTGTTAGGTCTGCCAAGAAGGTCACTGAGCTAACTCACAGCTGGACGATGTTGGTCAGGTCTACCAAGGAGGTGGTAGAGCTAACTCACAGCTGGACAATGTTGTTAGGTCTGCCAGGAAGGTCACTGAACTAACTCACAGCTGGACAATGTTGTTAGGTCTGCCAAGAAGGTCACTGAACAAACTCACAGCTGGACAATGTTGTTAGGTCTACCAAGAAGGTCACTGAGCTAACTCACAGCTGGACGATGTTGGTCAGGTCTACCAAGGAGGTGGTTGAACGGGCTGCGGTCAGGCCGGACCCACGCAGCGAGTCGCCCATGAAGCCTGAGTCAGATGCTGTTGAACCCAGTGAAGATGCCAGATGCATTCCCTCACCATCTTCCTCTTCATACGGTGAGTTTGTGTATGGAGATATTAGTATTATTACAGTTGACTTGTGATACATGTACATTAGTCTGTTACTAAGTAATACTATAGTAGTATGAGACTATGACTGCTTATTGTTCTCTGTTTATTATTTTAAATTTTATTTTGGTCCCCTGCCAGTTCAAGCAGCTTTCCTGCTGCTGTGTGTATTTGTGTGGTGGCATGTTGTTTCCAGCCAGGCTAGCGAGTAATAGTTGTTGAAATTTCCAAGGACAAGTGATGTTCTTATTGTTCATCACTGTAGAGTGTTGGGGTTGTGCTTGTAGCTGTAGAACTTGCTTGTAGTGTGCAAGTCACAGAGTATTCCAGACACCATTAATATCATTGCAGTGCTTCCCAGAAGAATCAGCAAGGGCTCTGTCCCATTATTGCTACAGATGCAAAAGCTGCAGTTGTTCGGAAAAGCGCAGCGATCCTATCCTATTTATACTTACAGATGCCTATCAAAGTGACACTTCTTTAGAGAAAACCGGTGACCCCCAATCCTTACAGATGCAGACCGAAGTGACATGTTCAGAGAAGATCGGTGACACCAACCCTTCTTATAGATGCAGATCAAAGTGACACTTGTTCAGAGATCGGTGACTTCAATCCTTCTTACAGACGCAAACTGAAATGATGCTTGGTCAGAGAAGACCAGTGACCCCAATACCTGTTACAGATGCAGATCACAGTGATGCTTGTTCAGAGAAGCAAGCTGTGGAGATGGTGGATGGTGTAGAGGCAGCTGTGGTGCATGATGCTGGTGTAGGTGGAGCGGTAGTGACGGAGCAGATGATTGAAGAGGAGAAGAAGCTGCAGCAGCAGGCAGAGATGGAAGCTCAGAGGGAAAAGGAAGAAAGAGACCAGGTGAGATTTGAGATCAGTGACAGAAGAGAGGCCAGGTGAGATTTGAGATGAGTGAAAAAGGGAAGAGACGAGGGAAGAGAGAGACCAGGTGGGGTTCAGGTCAGTGGCAGAACAGGGCTCCCTGCCTGCTCCCACAGCCCCACAGCCCAAAGCCCCACAGCCCAAAGCCCCACAGCTCAAAGCCCCACAGCCCAAAGCCCCACAGCCCACAGCCCAAAGCCCCACAGCCCAAAGCCCAGCCATTTGGTGTGCTGCTGACAGGCGGTCATTGGGTACTTACTCCTGGCCACCTGTTGTCAGCACTTCTTTCCCTCCCTGTCTGGCACAGTCTGCTGTCCCTTCTTCATGTCGCAGTATTTGCTGCCAACAGTGGCCGGACTTCCTGCTCCTGTGTCTTTCAGTGTGCAGGTTCTGTAGTAACCTTATTTCTCTGCGGTGACAGTCTAGTGTTTTCATGTGACAGTGCAGGAAGTCTCAAGTCCTGCCTAATCGGACGTTTAGCATGACAGTCTGTACAAAGATTTCTGTTTGTAGTCTTGTTGCATTACGTGACCTTAGATATTAAAGTTTTTAGAATCAGAAAAAACAAAATGTCTTAGAAGTTGGCATATATATGGTGTTAACAAGACATGATTGGTAACTTGGTTTTGAGTGTGCTTCCTGTATTTGTGTCGTGTTGGTGGGAACTAATGTGTGTAGTCCTGTGTGCTTGCTGTATTTGTGTCATGTTGGTGGGAACTAATGTGTGTAGTCCTGTGTGCTTCCTGTATTTGTATCGTGTTGGTGGGAACTAATGTGTGTAGTCTTGTGTTGGTGGGAACTAATGTGTGTAGTCCTATGTGCTTCCTGTATTTGTGTTGTGTTGGTGGGAACTAATGTGTGTAGTCCTGTGTTTGTGTTGTGTTTGTGGGAACTAATGTGTGTAGTCCTGTGAGCTGCCTGTATTTGTGTTGTGTTGGTGGGAACTAATGTGTGTAGTCCTGTGTTTGTGTTGTGTTGGTGGGAACTAATGTGTGTAGTCCTATGTGCTTCCTGTATTTGTGTTGTGTTGGTGGGAACTAATGTGTGTAGTCCTGTGTGCTTCCTGTGTTTGTGTCACACTGGTGGGAACTAATGTGTGTAATCCTGTGTGCTTCTTGTATTTGTGTCGTGTTTGTGGGAAATAATGTGTGTAGTCCTGTGTGCTTCCTGTATTTGTGTTGCGTTGGTGGGAACTAATGTGTGTAGTCCTGTGTACTTCCTGTATTTGTGTCGCACTGGTGGGAACTAATGTGTGTAGTCCTGTGTGCATCCTGTATTTGTGTTGTGTTGGTGGGAACTAATGTGTGTAGTCCCGTGTGCTTCCTGTATTTGTGTCATGTTGGTGGGAACTAATGTGTGTAGTCCTGTGTTGTATTGGTGGGAACTAATGTGTGTAGTCATGTGTGCTTCCTGTATTTGTGTCATGTTGGTGGGAACTAATGTGTGTAGTCCTGTGTTTGTGTTGTGTTGGTGGGAACTAATGTGTGTAGTCCTGTGTGCTTCCTGTATTTGTGTTGCGTTTGTGGGAACCAATGTGTGTAGTCTTGTGTTGGTGGGAACTAATGTGTGTAGTCCTATGTGCTTCCTGTATTTGTGTTGCGTTGGTGGGAACTAATGTGTGTAGTCTTGTGTTGGTGGGAACTAATGTGTGTAGTCCTGTGTGCTTCCTGTATTTGTGTTGCGTTGGTGGGAACTAATGTGTGTAGTCTTGTGTTGGTGGGAACTAATGTGTGTAGTCATGTGTTGGTGGGAACTAATGTGTGTAGTCCTATGTGCTTCCTGTATTTGTGTTGTGTTGGTGGGAACTAATGTGTGTAGTCCTGTGTGCTTCCTGTATTTGTGTTGTGTTGGGAACTAATGTGTGTAGTCCTGTGTGCTTCCTGTATTTGTGTCGCATTGGTGGGAACTAATGTGTGTAGTCCTGTTTGCATCCTGTATTTGTGTTGGTGGGAACTAATATGTGTAGTCCTGTGTGCTTCTTGTATTTGTGTCATGTTGGTGGGAACTAATGTGTGTAGTCCTTTGTGCTTCCTGTGTTTGTGTTGCACTGATGGGAACTAATGTGTGTAATCCTGTGTGCTTCCTGTATTTGTGTTGTGGTGGTGGAGACCGATGTGTGTCGTTCTGCTTCTCTTGCGGCTTGGGAGAATGTGTGCTTGTGAAGAACAGAGTGGGTGTAAAGTATTTGGTTTTGAATGGGAAGAAGTACATAAATTGCAGGCTTAGTGTGTTGCAAATGTCACAGATCTCAAACCAGTAATGACACTGACTTCAATCAAGAGTGACAAACTTCAGCATGTCAGTAAGGAACAGCAGGTGTGGACTTAGAAAAAACATCAGGTAACCTGGCAGTTTTTAATCCAGACGCAAGTTTGGTGCATCCTTTTCAGTTCTGGTGGGTAAGGGATGCATGTTTGTGTGCATCCTTTTCAGTTCTGATGGGTAAGGGATGCATGTTTGTGTGCATCCTTTTCAGTTCTGGTGGGTAAGGGATGCATGTTTGTGTGCATCCTTTTCAGTTCTGGTGGGTAAGGGATGCATGTTTGTGTGCATCCTTTTCAGTTCTGGTGGGTAAGGGATGCATGTTTGTGTGCATCCTTTTCAGTTCTGGTGGGTAAGGGATGCATGTTTGTGTGCATCCTTTTCAGTTCTGGTGGGTAAGGGATGCATGTTTGTGCGTTAATCAACTTAGTGGGAGCCCTGAAGGTGACGGACCAGACAGATACAAGATAGGTAGCTTTAGATAATTGGTTTTTAATGCCTGGTCAACCATGATGGTTAAATGAGGACAGTGAGAAGAAAGACCAAGTGAGATGTAAGATAAGTGTGGGACTGTGTACAGGACTGTGCAGCTGTGAATGTGCAGGACTGCATGCAGGACTGTGAGAGTGTGTATTGGACTATATGGGATTGTGCATGACTGCTCGAGTGTGCACAGGACTGTGTGGGTCAGTGTGCAGGACTGTGGGTCAGTGTGCAGGACTGTGGGTCAGTGTACAGGACTGTGGGTCAGTGTACAGGACTGTATGGGTCAGTGTGTAGGACTGTGTGGGTCAGTGTGCAGGACTGTGGGGGTCATTGTGCAGGACTGTGGGTCAGTGTGGACTGTGTTGGTCAGTGTGCAGGACTATGGGTCAGTGTACAGGACTGTGTGGGTCAGTGTGCAGGACTGTGGGTCAGTGTACAGGACTGTGTGTGGCTGTGTGCAGGAGTGGGCACGACTGGAGGAGCAGGACAAGGCGCAGCGCTTTGAGCGCCTGAAGCACCTGCTGCAGCGCAGCAACATGTACACGGAGTACCTCATCGAGCGCATGAAGCGGCAGCAGGCAGAGGAGGCCAGGAGGCGGGAGCGGCGGGCAAAGAAGTTAGCGCGGCAGGAAGAGAAGAAGAGGGAGGAGGAGCAGAAGGCGTGTGAGAAAGAAGAGGTAGGTGCAGCACTGGGGGGGGGGGGGGGGGCATGGCATGCTGCCGCCAGTGTGCTGGTGGTGCTTTTTGGATCCACTTGGACCTTTGTAACTGAACCTGGTGTGGTTGTCTTCTGGTCCACTCGGACCTTTGTAACCAAACCTGGTATGGTGGTTGTCTTCTGGACCGCTCAAACCTATGTAACCAAACTTGATGTGGTGCTTGTCTTCTGAACCACTCAAACCTATGTAACCAAACTTGGTGTGGTGGTTGTCTTCTGGAACACTTGAACCTTTGTAACCAAACTTGGTGTGGTGGTTGTCTTCTGAACCACTTGAACCTTTGTAACCAAAATTGGTATGGTGGTTGTCTTCTGAACCACTGAAACCTATGTAACCAAACTTGGTGTGGTGGTTGTCATTTGAACCTTTGTAACCAAACTTGGTGTGGTGGTTGTCATTTGAACCTTTGTAACCAAACTTGGTGTGGTGGTTGTCATTTGAACCTTTGTAACCAAACTTGGTGTGGTGGCTGTCTTCTGAACCACTCAAACATTTGTAACCAAATTGGTGTGGTGGTTGTCTTCTGAACCACTCAAACCTATGTAACCAAACTTAGTGTGGTGGTTGTCATTTGAACCTTTGTAACCACACTTGGTGTGGTGGTTGTCATCTGAACCACTTGAACCTTTGTAACCAAATTTGGTGTGGTGGTTGTCATTTGAACCTTTGTAACCAAACTTGGTGTGGTGGTTGTCTTCTGAACCACCCAAACCTTCGTAACCAAACTTGGTGTGGTGGTTGTCTTCTGAACCACTTGAACCTTTGTAACCAGACTTGGTGTGGTGGTTGTCATCTGAACCACTTGAACCTTTGTAACCAAACGTGGTGTGGTGGTTTTCTGAACCACTCAAACTTGTAACCAAACTTGGTGTGGTGGTTGTCTTCTGGACCACTCAAACTTGTAACCAAACTTGGTGTGGTGGTTGTCTTCTGAACCACTCAGACCTTTGTAATCTAACTTGGTGTGGTGGTGCATTAGTGTGAGGCAGTGTCGTGTAAAATAATTGTGTTGCTATCTGTCGGGGTCAAAGTGAAGGCTTAGATTATCAAAATATGAGTCTTTCAACTAATGATCCTTGGGCATCCAAACTTATGTGTAGATCATCACAAGCCACGGTGTCCAGTGATAATACTAGATAGCTTTGTTCAGTGTCAAGATCACAACATGACACACCGTCTAACCAGTTTCAGTGACCTTGACCTAACAGGTTGACAAAGGTGTCTGAAAAAACAGCATTTTTTTTAATACTGTTTAGGGAAACTGTGAAAGGATTACAGCTGTATTGAGCTGCGGGTGTTTAGTGTTAGTCATGAACTGAGCAGTTGCATCCAGTTTCTGTGTTGTGATGCTTGACCTTTGTTGTTGCTACTGACAACGCCCTTTCCATCCCCAGGCTGCAGCAGCATCGCCAGACAGCAGTCCCCATACCCAGGAAGCTGAAGCGTTGGGTAAGTGGCTGGGTCTGGACATTTGGTCAGTCAAGTGCATCTGTTCGGTCAGTCAAGTGCATCTGTTCGGTCAGTCCAGTGGATCCATTCGGTCAGTCCAGTGGGTCCATTCGGCCAGTCCAGTGGATCCATTCAGTCAGTCCAGTGGATCTATTGGGTCAGTCCAGTGGATCCATTCGCAGTGGATCCATTCGGTCAGTCCAGTGGATCCATTCGGCCAGTCCAGTTGATCCATTCGCAGTGGATCCATTCGGTCAGTCCAGTGGATCCGTTCGGTCAATCCAGTGGATCCATTCAGTCAATCCAGTGGATCCATTCAGTCAGTCCAGTGGATCTGAGAGGGTAAATCAGCTTGGTGTGAACAGTTTGGAAGATTCAGTTGGTCTGAAGAGGTAAGTCGGGTTGGTGTGAACAGTTTGGTAAATGGTTAATCAGAAGTATGTGGTAAGTTAGTTAAAAAAATGGTAACTGGTGTCAGTAATGTGGCAACAGGTTTGTTAAAGTTGGTTTGATCTGAAGATTGTGGCATGTCTTGTTTACTTGAAGCATGTGGTCAGTCTTCATTCTGATTGGTGTGACTGGCAAAAAGTGCCATTATGATTAAACACATGAAAACTGAGATGACTTTTGTGAGTGCTAAACTGAGCAAGGAGAATGAAGAAGCCCATGATACTGGTTTGTGGCTTTTAGCATCCTCTGGGGTCTGATGCATGAGGAGAGACTACTTAGTCCAAAACTTTACTCAAGCCTGAGACTACTCCGGTCTGAAACTTTACTGAAGAGGACTACCATAGGCAGACATTTGCAGTGTGTGGAGGGAGACTTGCCTTGGAGCATCCAGTCTCAGCGCTTGGGAAGAAGTGGACGTTGTTGACCTCGGCCGCTGGTGGGGCTGCAAGGTGCAGGGTGGGCAGTTCGCAGAGTGACCAGTGTTGTTTTGGGCTTCAGTTAATTTCAAGACTACTCCCTTTAGACCCAAGAAGTTGCTGGGGTCAGTTTAGTCCCAGGAAATGTCTCTGACTAGGGGTTGTCTCGGTCACACACTTCATGCTACCCATTTTAGTCTTACTGTTGTAGTCCTGAAGGTGGTTATAGTCTCCATCCGCCGCCCTGCAGCATGATGCTAATTTTAAACTCTGCATGCATTCTCTAGCACAATGCTAGTTTTTAGAGGCGATGTTAATGTGGTCACCGTTGTGCGTTGCAGATTCAGGTCACAACTTGCGACGCAAACGCAAAGCTAGTGCGAGAAGTGCTGAGGGGGAGAAAACCACTTCACCCAAGGTAGGTACCCACTTGTCCACTCTGCTGTACAAAACGGAAAAAATGTAACTGACAGATGAGATTATGTTGTTACGCGGTGCCTTGTGTTAATTGTGTTGTGCAGTGCCTTGGGTGATGATTATGTGTTGTTGTGTAGTGCCTTGTGTGATGATTATATTATGTTATGGTATAGTGCCTTGTGTGATGATTATGTTGTGTTATGGTATAGTGCCTTGTGTGATGATTATATTGTGTTATGGTATAGCGCCTTGTGTGATGATTATGTTGTGTTATGGTATAGTGCCTTGTGTGATGATTATATTGTGTTATGGTATAGCGCCTTGTGTGATGATTATGTTGTGTTATGGTATAGTGCCTTGTGTGATGATTATGTTGCATTGTGTAGTGCCTTGTGTGATGATTATGTTGCATTGTGTATTGCCTTGTGTGGTGATTATGTTGCATTGTGTAGTGCCTTGTGTGGTGGTTATATTGTCTTGTGTCATGCCTTGTGTTGATTATGTGGCGTTGTTGTGTGGTACCATTTGTTGATTATGCTGCGTTGTGAATGCAGTACCATGTGTTGACTGTTGCTGTTTTGATCCCCATTTGTTGAGTATCGTTTGTGTGGTGCATGCAGGGTGGTGTGGTTGCGTCCTCTGATGACAGATGTGTCAGTGTTGTAGCACTTGTGCTTTGTCTGTCAACAGTCGGTTGCTGCCAAGAGGCGCCGCACACTGAAGGAGGTTGAGGACAAAGAAGGGAGTGATGCGGATGAAGTGGATGGGGGTGATGTGGCCGTGACAACTACAGAATTAACAGACACCTCAGTACTGGAAACGGTCAGTATTCAAGGCTGGTAGTGTTGGCAGCAACAATATTTTTATTTTTATGAGTGCTTCATTTTAGAATGTGCATAGGTTTTATTTATGCTTTCCTTTCAAGTGTGTGACTCGGACTCATTTGCACTTGCTGGGTCTTAGAACTTGCTAAATACAGTCACTACAACACTCCTTTAGAACTTCAATATTTTATTTTGCATATGCCTACCTCTTGTCAGCTACGACTGGCTTCTATTAAGGGACATTTGTTTTTCTGTGCATTCCTGGGGCAGTATGTTTCCCTTTTGAATACTGTATCCCTGCTGCTGTATTTTTCACCCAGAACACTGCATCTCTTGCTGTATTTTTGACCCTGAAACACTTCTGACTGTACTTTTCCAAAAGCATGGTTAAACAAAGGGCACATTGGCTGTAACATAATCCTTTAAAAAATTTTTTAATTTTTTTGGGGCGTTTTGTGTTAGAGACCATTGAGCAGAAAATGTGTGTGAAGCCAGTACTGAAGTGACCACAAGCTAGTTAATCTGTGGCTGAGGTTGCTCGGCGTCTGACTGTTCATGCCTGGTGTCTGGCTGTCCATGCTCAGCATCTGACTGTTCATGCTTGGTGTCTGGCTATTCATGCCCAGTGTCTGACCATTCACGGCGACTGTTCATGCCTGGTGTCTGACTGTTCATGCCCCATGTCTGTTCATGCCTGATGTCTGTTCATGCCCAGTGTCTGTTCATGCCCAGTGTGACCATTCAAGGTGACTGTTCATGTCCGGTGTCTGACTGTTCATGCCCTGTGTCTGTTCATGCCCAGTGTTTGACTGTTCATGCCCTGTGTCTGACTGTTCATGTCTGGTGTCTGACTGTTCAGCAGGGCGGTGCGGAGAGCCTGGAACAGCGCACCCACAATGGAGAGGTGATCCCAGACAACCAGCCGCTGCTGATGACTGGGGGTGTTCTGCGACCGTACCAGATGGAGGGGTACATGTGGCTCAGGGTACGCTGCGGCTCTTTCCACTCTGCTAACGTCCGCACTGGCTTGGTCAGAGTATTCAATGTAAAAAGTACAAACTACATGGCTATTCTGGAAGTAAACTGAATCTTTTCACTGGGTTTGAAGAGGTCTTATTTCCTGTGATCTTATATCTAAATTTAGCACTGATGTGGTTTGGGACTGGCGCGTATTTGTGGATTGGTGCAGTATGGGACGTTGAGAGATAAGGGAGAAAATGGGTGCAGTTTCTCACTTGGCAAAACCTTGATGTTGGTGCTTTGGTCGTGCTGAAGTGGGATCTTGAAACTTGTGCAAAGTAACCTGCACCAAGCTTTACATGGTCATGCCCATTTCAGGACCTTGAGCCAAGGTCAAGGTTGCAAGCAAGTTTGAACAAAATGAAGGCTTAAGATATTGTGCAAAAGATTAATTGTGCAAATGGTGGGAGCATTTCTACTTCTGATTTCCCAGGGCAGTGATGTGTGACCTTAGTGGTGAATCAAGCTTTGACTTGTGATTTCTGAACCTTGATTGACCCCTGATGTGAACTTTGCAGTTGACTAGTATTGACTACCCAGTGAGAGATTAACGTAGTGTAGGTCTACCTAGTGCTTATTACGATCGTGTTTTCTCGACTCTATGCAGTATGAGAATGGTGTGAATGGGATCTGGGGTATGATTGTATTGCAGACCCTGTACGAGAATGGCGTGAACGGGATCCTGGCTGATGAAATGGGTCTGGGGAAGACGGTGCAGTGCGTGGCCATGATGTCTCACATGGTCTACATGGGTGTTCCTGGTCCCTTCCTCGTCTGCGCTCCCCTCTCCACCATCCCCAACTGGTACAATGAGTTCAAGCGCTTTGCTCCCCAGGTCAGACATCAGGGTACTGGAGTAGCTTGTATACGGTGAAAAAAGCGATGTTTACTTTGAACATTTTTAGTGTGCCCAGCCCTAAATTGAAAGCCCTAATAGCCTACATAAACGTACCACATAATCATACAAGGTGCACAACAGAAACCAGCTGGTTGTTGAGTCTGTGCTGCCGTGCCTGTCTGTACACCTTTGTGTAAGTTGGTTATTCAGTCTGTGCTGCCTGACTTGTCTGTACACCTTTGTGTAAGTTGGTTATTCAGTCTGTGCTGCCGTGCCCGTCTGTACACCTTTGTGTAAGTTGGTTATTCAGTCTGTGCTGCCTGACTTGTCTGTGTACCTTTGTATAAGTTGGTTATTCAGTCTGTGCTGCCTGACTTGTCTGTACACCTTTGTGTAAGTTGGTTATTCAGTCTGTGCTGCCGTGCCTGTCTGTACACCTTTGTGTAAGTTGGTTATTCAGTCTGTGCTGCCGTGCCTGTCTGTACACCTTTGTGTGAGTTGGTTATTCAGTCTGTGCTGCCTGACTTGTCTGTACGCCTTTGTGTGAGTTGGTTATTCAGTCTGTGCTGCCTGACTTATCTGTACACCTTTGTGTAAGTTGGTTATTCAGCCTGTGCTGCCTGACTTGTCTGTACACCTTTGTGTAAGTTGGTTATTCAGTCTGTGCTGCCTTGCCTGTCTGTACACCTTTGTGTAAGTTGGTTATTCAGACTGTGTTGCCTGACTTGTCTGTACACATTTGTAGGAGTTTGTTAGTCTGTCTTTGTGACCTTGTCTGTCTGTACACCTTTGTGTGATTTATTCAGTTTGTGCTGCCTTACTTGTCAGTACACATTTATAGGAGTTGATATTCAGTCTTTGTTACCTTGCCTGTCAGTACACCTTTGTGTGAGTTGGTTATTCAGTCTGTGCTGCCTTACCTGTCAGGTGCCTGTCATGCTGTACCACGGTACCAAGGACGAGCGTAGGGAGCTGCGCAGCAAGATTCACCAGGCTCACAGCGTGCGTGCAGGGGTGAAGGTGAAAACGATCGTGATCACGTCCTACGAGGTGGCCATGATGGACCAGAAGCACCTGCAGAAACAGGAGTGGAGATACATGGTGGTGGACGAGGGGCACCGCATCAAGAACACGCACTGCAGACTCATCAGGTGAGGCACTGTGTGCTCCAGGTGCTGCATGTTGCACTGTCCAGTGAAGCCTTGTGTTGGGCTCGCTCGCCCTGTGACACCTGCTCTGCTCTGCTGTGTTGTTTGCTTAGTGCCACATGATTGTTTGCTTAGTGCCACGTGATTGTTTAATGGCACATGATTGATTGTTTAGTGGCACATGATTGATTAATGGCACATGATTGTTTAGTGGCACATGATTGTTTAGTGGCACATGATTGATTGTTTAGTGGCAAAATTGATTGATTGCTGATGTGCATTGACCGGTGAAGGACGCAGAGTGAAAGGTTGGCTACACCAAGCAAAAGGTGGCACAGAAATGTGGATCCAGGTCTTCTCAAAAAGGTTGCTTGACCTTCCACTCTGCGTGCGGTTCAACAGGGTTTCTGTTGATGTTGGCTGTCACTGCTAACTCACGGAGCTGCTTGGACATGAGGATTGTAAAGTTTGGTTTCAGTGCAGTGGGTATGCACAAGACAACCAATTGTTGATTTCAGTGCACTGTGTACATACAAGACAACCCATCATTTGTTGTTGATTTCAGTGCACTGTGTACGTACAAGACAACCCATCATTTGTTGTTGATTTCAGTGCGCTGCGTATGTACAAGACAACCCATCATTTGTTGTTGATTTCAGTGCGCTGCGTATGTACAAGACAACCCATCATTTGTTGTTGATTTCAGTGCGCTGCGTATGTACAAGACAACCCATCATTTGTTGTTGATTTCAGTGCGCTGCGTATGTACAAGACAACCAATCGCTTGTTGCTGACTGGGACACCACTACAAAACAACCTTGCAGAGTTGTGGTCCTTACTTAACTTTCTGCTGCCAGAAATCTTTGACGATTTGGGCAGGTGAGTCCGCACGGTTTCTAACTGGGGGGGGGGGGGGGGGGGGGACTGGCTGGCTTCATTTTTGTTTTATGAGTGCAGTTTTGCATGCTTGAAGCATGATTACTCTTGTAATTAACACAGTGGAAATTTGGAAACGTGTGAATAATTTGGGATTGGCGACAAGATGGACCATTGCTGTTACTGTTGCAGTTTCGAGGCTTGGTTTGATGTTGAGCACATCGGTGATGAGATGGCAGCGGATGAGCAGAAGAAAGACGTGTTGTCCATGTTGCATCAGGTGAGACCTTCCCCCTCCTTCATGTAGTCATAGTCTGCAGGTGCTGTTCCTGCAAGGTCAGAGTGTGCAGGTGCTGCACCTGCATGGTCAGTCAGCAGATGCTGCACCTGCAAGGTCAGAGTGCAGGTGCTGCTTCTGTAAGGTCAGAGTGTGCAAGTGGTGCTCCTGCAAGGTCAGTGTGTGCAGGTGCTGCTCCTGTAAGGTCAGAGTGCAAGTGCTGCTCCTGTAAGGTCAGAGTGTGCAGGTGCTGCTTCTGTAAGGTCAGGGTGTGCAGGTGCTGTAAGGTCAGAGTGTGCAGGTGCTGCTTTTGTAAGGTCAGGGTGTGCAGGTGCTGCTTCTGTGAGGTCAGTGTGCAGGTGCTGCTCCTGCAAGGTCAGAGTGTGCATGTGCTGCTCCTGCAAGGTCAGAGTGTGCAGGTGCTGCTCCTCTAAGGTCAGGGTGTGCAGATACTGCTGTAAGGTCAGGGTGTGGAGATACTGCTGTAAGGTCAGGGTGTGCAGCTGCTGCACCTGTAAGGTCAGGGTGTGCAGGTACTGCACCTGTAAGGTCAGGGTGTGCAGGTACTGCTGCTGTAAGGTCAGGGTGTGCAGGTACTGCTGCTGTAAGGTCAGGGTGTGCAGGTACTGCACCTGTAAGGTCAGGGTGTGCAGGTACTGCTGCTGTAAGGTCAGGGTGTGCAGGTACTGCTGCTGTAAGGTCAGGGTGTGCAGGTACTGCACCTGTAAGGTCAGGGTGTGCAGGTACTGCTGCTGTAAGGTCAGGGTGTGCAGGTACTGCTGCTGTAAGGTCAGGGTGTGCAGGTACTGCTGCTGTAAGGTCAGGGTGTGCAGGTACTGCACCTGTAAGGTCAGGGTGTGCAGGTACTGCTGCTGTAAGGTCAGGGTGTGCAGGTACTGCTGCTGTAAGGTCAGGGTGTGCAGGTACTGCTGCTGTAAGGTCAGGGTGTGCAGGTACTGCTGCTGTAAGGTCAGGGTGTGCAGGTACTGCTGCTGTAAGGTCAGGGTGTGCAGGTACTGCTGCTGTAAGGTCAGGGTGTGCAGGTACTGCACCTGTAAGGTCAGGGTGTGCAGGTACTGCACCTGTAAGGTCAGGGTGTGCAGGTACTGCTGCTGTAAGGTCAGGGTGTGCAGGTACTGCACCTGTAAGGTCAGGGTGTGCAGGTACTGCACCTGTAAGGTCAGGGTGTGCAGGTACTGCTGCTGTAAGGTCAGGGTGTGCAGGTACTGCACCTGTAAGGTCAGGGTGTGCAGGTACTGCTGCTGTAAGGTCAGGGTGTGCAGGTACTGCTGCTGTAAGGTCAGGGTGTGCAGGTACTGCACCTGTAAGGTCAGGGTGTGCAGCTGCTGCACCTACATGGCAGGAGGGACCATTCAGTGGCCACAGGTTGTTTCATTTGGACGTTGCCACGGTAGTTTATCTTTTCTCTGAGAATGCAACGTCTTGCAGCAGAGGAGCTGGGGATCTTGTGCATTAGATGGAAATGGGGGGGGGGGGGGGGGTAATGAGTACTGTACTGGAAGGGGGGGGGATGAGTACTGGAGGGGGGTGTTCATGAGCACTGGGGGGGCGGGGGGGGGTTGATGAATACTGGAGGGGGTTTGGTGATGAGTACTGGAGGGGGGTGTTCATGAGCACGGGGGGGGGGGGGGGGGGGGGTGATGAATACTGGAGGGGGTGTGGTGATGAGTACTGGAGGGGGGTGTTCATGAGCACTGGGGGGTGGGGGGGTGATGAATACTGGAGGGGGTGTGGTGATGAGTACTGGAGGGAGGTGTTCATGAGCACTAGGGGGGGAGGGGGGGATGAGTACTGGGAGGGGGGTGATGAATACTGGATGTTTATGACTTGCCTCCCTGAGGGGTCAGTCAGGGTCAGCTTTGTCAGTGTCTTGCTGATTGTGTCACAGATTTTGACCCCATTCATGCTGCGTCGCCTGAAGACGGATGTTTGACCTGCGCATCCCACCAAAGAAAGAGGTCATTGTCTACGCTCCGCTGCGGCCACTTCAAAAGGAGTTCTATGCTGCCCTGATTGACAGGACCATCTTTGCCAAGATTCAGCAGAAGAATGTGAGCATCCCTGTTAGCGTGTTGAAAGCAGTTTTGTTTGGTACAAAATGGTGTATTGTTTTGTTGTTTGAAGTGAGGCCTGTTCATTTTCTGTAGGGGTTGTCTTGATTTGTGTTTTACGAGTTGTATGGCTGTATGTGTTGTTTCATGGGTTTGTTGTGTGGCTTTGAGTCTGGGTGGCTGTATGTGTTACATTGATTTATGTTTATGGGTTTGGTGTGTGGCGTTGAGTCTGGGTGGCCATCATCAGTAGTAAAGCTAGAATGACGACCTTGTGGGCTGTGCTGGATTCAGGGTGTGTTGCAACAATTCCTTGAACTTGCAGAGTGTTGCAACAATACCATGACCTTGCAGTATGTCAGTGTGTTGCAACAATCCCTTGAACTTGCAGTGTGTTGCAACAATCCCTTGAAGTTGCAGTGTGTCAGTGTGTTGCAACAAACCCTTGAACTCGCAGCATTTCAATGTGTTGCAACAATCCCTTGAAGTTGCAGCGTGTCAGTGTGTTGCAACAGTCCCTTGAAGTTGCAGCGTGTCAGTGTGTTGCAACAATCCTTGAAGTTGCAGCGTGTCAGTGTGTTGCAACAATCCCTTGAAGTTGCAGCGTGTCAGTGTGTTGCAACAGTCCCTTGAAGTTGCAGCGTGTCAGTGTGTTGCAACAATCCCTTGAAGTTGCAGCGTGTCAGTGTGTTGCAACAAACCTTGAACTCG